>CM042226.1:13646550-13934050 GCA_023566465.1 Cottus gobio | reverse complement strand
GAGAGACTTCGCAACTACAATTTGGAACTTAGAAATGCAAGGAGGGCCTTCTTCTCTGACATCATAATCAAAAACAATAACAATGCACGCGCCTTATTTGCTACCGTGGACAGGCTAACAAACCCTCCGGTGTCAGTAACTGCTACGCTCCAATCCACCTGGGCATGCAATCAATTTGCATTCTTTTTTGCTGACAAAATTCAGCAAATTAGACAAGCAGTTGGTGGCTCCACACCAACCACAGGATGTGTGTTGTCCCCATCTTTAAATAACATCCATCCAAATATCTTGACACAATTTCATTCAATTAACCAAAGAAGCTTAGAAGATATTATACAACATCTGAAAACATCCTCATGCTGCTTAGATATTCTACCAACACACTTTTTCAAAAATATTTCACACTGCATGATCACTGACCTTTTACAAATTGTAAACACATCCCTTCTCTCAGGTGTCTTCCCACAAGCCCTAAAAACTGCAGTTATTAAACCACTCCTAAAGAAGGCTAGTTTAGACCCCGAAATAATGAAAAATTATAGGCCAATATCAAACCTCCCCTTTTTAAGTAAAATAATGGAAAAAGTGGTTTATCATCAGCTAAATAGCTTCTTGGCCGAAAATAATTGTTTTGATGTCTTCCAGTCTGGCTTTCGTCAGCATCACAGTACTGAAACTGCTCTTGTTAAGGTTTTCAACGACATCCACTTAAACACAGACAGAGGCAGAACTTCAGTCTTAGTATTACTGGATCTCAGTGCTGCATTCGACACAGTCGATCACAACATACTACTAGACAGACTGAAAGTCTGGGTAGGACTCTCTGGACCAGCACTTAACTGGTTTGACTCTTACTTGAAGGACCGACAATACTTTGTGTCGGTAGCTAATTACACATCAGAGCTGACTGGTATGACATGTGGTGTTCCCCAAGGTTCAATACTGGGGCCTCTTCTGTTCAATATCTACATGCTTCCACTGGCTCAGATTATGAAAAACAACAAAGTGTGTTATCATAACTATGCAGACGACACACAAATCTACATAACTATATCACCAGGGGACTATAATCCCATACCAGTGCTGGCTAAATGTATTGAAGAAATCAACAACTGGATGTGCCAGAATTTTCTTCAATTAAATAAAGATAAAACAGAAGTACTTGTTTTTGGTTCCAAGGAAGAACGATTGAAAGTGAGCGCTGAGCTACAATCACTGATGTTAAAAACCTCAAACCAAGCCAGAAATCTAGGAGTAGTTATGGATTCAGATCTCAACCTGAACAGTCATATCAAGACAGTTACAAAATCAGCCTACTATCACCTGAAGAATATATCAAGGGTTAGAGGACTTATGTCTCAACAGGATTTGGAGAAACTTGTCCATGCATTAATCTTCAGTAGACTTGACTACTGTAACGGTGTGTTCACAGGTCTCAGTAAAAAGTCAATCAGAAAGCTGCAGCTGATTCAGAACGCTGCAGCTCGAGTCCTCACTAAGACCAGGAGAGTGGATCACATCACTCCAGTTCTGAGGTCCTTGCACTGGCTTCCTGTCCAACAAAGAATTGACTTTAAAATCCTGCTGCTGGTTTATAAAGCCTTGAATGGTTTAGGGCCTAAATACATTAGTGATCTGCTGCTGCCTTATGAACCATCCCGACCCCTCAGGTCGTCTGGGACGGGTCTACTTTCTGTTCCAAGAGTCAGAACTAAACACGGAGAGGCAGCGTTCAGCTTTTCTGCTCCACACATCTGGAACAAGGTCCCTGAGAGCTGCAGGTCTGCAGAGACCCTCAGCCTCTTTAAATCCAGACTGAAGACCTTTCTGTTTGCTGTTGCCTTTAATTAAACCAGATTCTACATTTCACTACTGCATTTTATATCTTAAACTGCACTGCAACTTTTATTCAATTCTGTATCTATCTATTTCTGCTTTTTGCCTTCTAACTGTTTTTTATTGTTTTAATGATTGTTCTTAATTGTTTTTAAATCTTTTATTTTGGATTGTGTAATTGTTTTTAATTATTTTTAAATCTTTTATTCTGCATTGTGTTTTTATGCTTTTAATGGCTGTATGTGAAGCACTTTGAATCACCTTGTGTTGAAATGTGCTATACAAATAAACTTGCCTTGCCTTGCCTTGCCTAGCAAGAGGAGAAATTGCCTCTTATTCTAGAGCATTTGTTAAATCAAACATGCAACATTTTCAAAGTGAATAATTTTGGAAACTGGTATACTGTAAGAGAGAGAGTTTTTTTCCTTTCCACGTATAGCTGTAGTTCTGTTTTATATCCACACGGTGACACTGTAGCATAATTATTTCGCTACAGCAGCATTTATAATTTATAGGTTAGCAGTATATACAAAAATAGAATAGAATAATAATATTAAATGAACCAACAAAACAATAACAAAGCAGTAGTGCAAAGATGTCGCCAAAAACAAACAACTGTGTAACGGTGTTGTAGTTCATTTACTGCATGTCTCGATTGATTCATTTGATTTAATTTGGTTTAAAGGCACGTTAACAGTCCAAGCTATCGGTAATTGTCATGTGTGAAAATCGTTTTCTTCCATAATGAAAGGAAATATTAAAAACATTCTTTTCGTACTACTTTTACCTGCAGTGTGACCTAAAATACTGATTCTGCTCTGATGATGACTTGACTCTTTCCCCCCAGATGAGGCTCTGCAGAGACAGGAGCAGATCTGGCAGCAGGAAGTCGAGGAGTCTCTCTCCTTCTGCAGGTCCCTTTCTCATCCCTCCAGACCGAAACACATCGACTTCCTGCGCATCACTGCACCTGAAGATGACATCATCGATACACCGACATCCACGCCTCTCCCACCAGAGTTACGGGTGAGTAGTTATGGAGACTGTGTGTGGGGCTGTCTAGACTGGGAGTTTAAAGTATTACCACAACCTAAAGGTCTGCAGTTTTTTCATCTGACCATATGGCTCTTATTAAAGTAGCTGTTGTAGTGTGAGACTAAAAAGACAACTTGCAGATTATAGGCTCATGATGGTGTGCCAAACTAATCCAGAGCACAATACTTAACTATTTACTTGCTCCAGTAAAACAATGAAATGTGGTTAATCTGGGCTGAAAACAAGATGACACGTATCGTGCATGAAAATGTGTCTTTTACCCTTAACTTGTAAGTTATTTACTTATCCTGCAGTTAAAAGCAATTAATATTATTTCTGCATGGTGGAAAAGTTAGAATAAAGATTTTTTTTTTCTATCTTGCTCTTTTGCTTCCTGTGTTTTATGTCTAAATTTAATTAAAATACAACGGTTTTGTATCACTGAAAGAATTCTGAAAATAAAAAATAAAAATATTCCATCCTCATGCAGCTACATATAATATTCCCACTACAGTGGAGTATGGTCTATGGATTGAGGTTAAAAGCCTCATACAGTGTGTATGAGTTCCTTGTTGTTACGTATCAGAAGGGATTTAATGCGACCTTGTAAGCATCTGTATTCAAATGAAATGGTAGTTTATGAGTTTAAAGCTCTTAAGCGCTGCCTCTTTCCCTCTGTACACATGGGTGTGTGGAGTTGAGACAAACTGCATATAATATGACCAATTCTACTACTAATAATAACAATAATAGATGTAATGTAATTCATGCAAATCCTGCAAACAGGATAGAAAAGCAAGATAAGCAAGGGTAACAATTAACAAATAATAGACAGTGTGTGCCTTAGTAGATCAACATATCACAAAGTGAATGGCCAAATAACTTATGTTGATGTTGTTCAGTTGTTAAATTGTCTGGTTTTGTATTCTCCATAACTTAAAGCTGGTTTGACTTCAGAATAGTGTCAGACTGGATATGGTATTTAAAGAAAATTACCATATTATCTCCTATACTTTTTCTTACTTTAATTTTTTTTAAATTAAGACTTCTACAGTACATATATATGTATTTTCTCTGCTTGAGTTCAGATCAGTGTGTGTTGTGCGTGTGCTCTGTGACCCTAATGCTCTTTCATGGGATTATCTGTATTCATTCCAATTACATAAACACAGCTCACATAAGAAAGGCAGCAGTGTCCCTCCCAAGGGAATGCAAGTGTACCAAGTTAAGACGCTGCTGCAGAGTTAGAGAGTTAAACAGGGTAGTGGCATGCAGTAAACATGCCACTTACCTGCTGCTGATAATGTAAAATAAAAGCAAATAAGGGTGGACCCTGAGAACAAAGAATAACATGACCCAAGGACGGAGGAAGTTTAAGTTCTCATTTAGATTGATTTCAACATAAAGCACATACACATTTATTTTTTATTTTTGAAATTATTTTATATTTATTTATTTTATCATTTTAAGTAATATCACTAGCTTGACTATCAAGTTGTATTTTTCAGTGTCAACTTTTAATTATTTGGTTTGAGCATGTATTTGTTTGATATATTTGGATTTATTGGTCTATAAGGCTTACTTTATTACACTATTTCTTACTTTTTAAGGCCTCCTTCTTTTATGTTATTGTTTAAATCATATTTCACGTTATTATTTTACAACCAATAATCCGATAGAGTTTCTCTCCACATTGTATGTTCGATGTAAAGTGCAGGTGGGGCCAGACCCACTAAAACGCCCTGATTAGCAGAGTGCTGCTCAGAACCTGCAGGGTAGCTGAGCTCCCTGTAACTGAATTCACACGCCATCACGTTCAGCAAGGGATCGCTGGCAGTCCTGTTTACCCTCCTTCAGCTCTGGGTGTGGTGCCCCTCCATCTGTTCTGGGTGGCTTTCTTTGCCCAATGCCTTATGGATGTCAGGGTGTTGTCACAAACAGTGGCTTAAGTCACCATCTGCTTCCAATTACACAATGACAATCTGCAGGACGGCGTCCAAGATGCTGCTCTGTGAACCACGGAAACTGTAGAGGAGCCCGAGGGAAAAGGAGGCAGAACTGGAAAACCAGGACTCGGATCTGACTTTTAATTGTGGTTGAGTCACTCTAACCGGCTGAGCCATGGAGCTGGGGCTTGGAAAGTTTCCTTTTTCCATTACTGTGTGGTTCTCTCGCCTGTTATTGGTGGCTCCAAGCAACTAACTTCCAGTTTTATGTCTGGAAATGTAGTTCTCCTGTAAGACATGAAGGAGCTGTTGGAGCAGCGAGTGGATACTTCTATTTCTTTTCAACAAACTGGAGTGGCAACAGGTCGGATTTTCACAAGTGGTGATACAACTTTATTGACTTTTCTTTCTCATTATTAATGGTAATAAATGGCTGTTGCATGATCCTGGAATCAACTTTACACATTAGTGCATGCCATACAGATGCCTGAACACCAAAGACACCTTCTGAGACTACACTCTTCTAATGTAAGATAGCACAATGTTGCACTTCTCAAATATGAACCACAATGTTAACATTGTGGGAAAAGCTTTTCAAGAACGTCCTGCTCCCTCCACTCTAGATAATGTCACCACTGTCTTATGAGCGACTTGTGAGCGATGGAGGAGCAAAAAGCCATTCTGAAGTTTTTCAGGACCCTCTCAAAGGAGGACCATAAGGATGTAATGCAAGGAGGCACTGGGATGAGTTTTAATCTAAAGAAAAATAGGAATGTGAGTTTTGAAGATGCTGTGGAGAACAGTAGAGACTCTTCACCAGGCATGCTATTGCCTCATGTAGGGGAGGAGATAACTTCTAAATCAGAGGGACACATAAGTGACTCAGACATGGCGGAAGAGGAGTGGAATAATGTCAAGCTGACAGAGCAGCAAAGCGTGGCTGTAAAGCAGAACTCGCTGGATGAACGTACCTTGAAGGAGTCTCTGCAGCCAAAACGTGAACACATTTCAAGTGACTGCACAAATACAGGTTGTGAATGTGTTGCAGCAGTCTGTGTCAAGCAGGATGATGCTGAAGAAGCTCATCAGAGAGAAAGAAAAGGCAACATGAATGTTCACTGCCGTGAAGATTTGGTCACAAGTACATCCTGTTCAGATGAGGGGTTTCACCCCGAGGAATCTGTGACAAGTAGGTCCTCTAAA
This sequence comes from Cottus gobio, assembly GCA_023566465.1. NCBI lineage: Eukaryota > Metazoa > Chordata > Actinopteri > Perciformes > Cottidae > Cottus > Cottus gobio. Next base: position 13,928,030 of record CM042226.1, on the reverse strand, counting down.
ACCAAACATGTAGTGATCACGGTGACTCGGACAGGACCTGCAGTTGAGGAAGAGGTTGAACCCACAGCAGCAGCTGGTGGCCCTTCCTGCTTTCAAAATACCGATAAGGAGGAGAGAACAGGTGCGGTGGAAGACAGCGAAGAAGAAGAGAAAAGAGACGTATTTCCAGATTTTTCCACCCAACCTCACCTTCTACCCAACACCAAAGACATCATAGCATCTGCAGTCAATAACCCTCCACCTGGATCCACCTTTACCAGAGCCACCTTCACCCCAGGATCCCCCACGGACAAGCAGATCCCGGCGCTCTTCAGTGCCCTGAGTGTCCTGAGGAAGGGGGTCGTCGGGCCTGAGCACGACACCGTGGCCCAGATCAAGCCTTCGTCTCAGGAAACAAGGAGGGAGATTTCCCCTGAGAAGCAGGGGGATGCTAAAGTTCAGGGGACCATCCTAGACCAGATCTCCCAATTCCTGAACAGGGATAAGCGAGAGGGCGAGAAAGACGAAAGGAAGGAAATGGAGGGTGAGGGAGATCAGGATGAGAATGAGAAGAACCAGATTGAAGAAAGTCAAACGGAGAGGAAGGAACTTGAAACAGAGGAGGCTGCAGGGGTTTCATCTGAGTCTATGAAACCATCTGTGTCCAGTGCAGAAGCAGCATTTGATGCCTTCAAAGCTTTTTTCACCCCAAAGCCTTTGAAGAAGGACCCAATCGAGAAGGTGGACCTGGATGCAGTGAGGAGGAAGATACGAGCAGATAGAGAGACGCTGAGAGCGCTTTTTGAGAAAACCTCCAACAAGACGCCCGAGAAGGGAAAGTCACCAGATGGCAAAGTACGAGTTGTGTATACATAAAGCTTCAACTAGCTTTACCAGAGCCATGTTGGGAGGACTGTCCCGTGCCTAAAGAAGATCTATTTGTTGTTGATTGTTAAAAACGTGTTGTCAAACTCTTTCCCCTTCCTCTTAGTCAGAAGCCTCCACCCCAGCAGAGGGAGAGGAAAGGACTCCTGGTCGCCTACATGCCATCTGGCCACCAGTCAAGGAGGAAAAAGTTGGTCTGAAATACACAGAAGCAGGTACTCACAGATTAATACACGTTCATATTTTCCTCATTATTTGGAATCACCCAGACTCATCTTCTGTGTTTTCTGTTCTTCGAGCCTCATTCAAATCCATTATGTAGAAAAGTATTTCAGTGCAAACTTCTCCTTCAGCTACAAACTGAGCATGCACTTTTCATGGAGACAAATACAGAAATGAGTAAGTCTAAATATCTTGCTCCATAAAGTACATGAGCTATATATAGATGAACAACTATAGCTTCCTTTATTTGCCGAAAGGTTCTCCACAAACAAATGAAATGCAGAGCATGAGTTGAGTGAGACTTCTAATACTAATGGACTCCTTATATTATTTGGGATTTGGAAAAGGTTAATGTTGGGTTCAAAATGTATGTTATGGGCGACTGTGGCTCAGTGTTTAGCAAGTCTGTCTTTCAATGAGAGGGTCGGCAGTTCGATCCCAGGCTCCGCTAGTCCATGTTGTTGTGTCCTTGAGCTAGATACTTAACCCTAATTGCTCACCGTTGCTATCTAATGTATAGCATGTGTGTCGCTTTGGATAAAAGCATCAGCTAAATGTAATGTTACAGTGTGCAAGACCCCATACAGAAGTAATGTGTCATTTTTAGTAGCAGATATGTCATCATATACAAATCTCACAAAAATGTGGATCAGTCATGAAGTATCAAGGTGATAAAAGAGTGTTAAGTATGTGTTTGTATCTGTTAACGAGAGTCTGGGATCACCATCCAGGGTAACAAACAGCGGAAACTTGAGAATAACCTGCTAAAATAAATCGAAAATAAATCCAATTAATACATCACCAGCCTGTAAAATGAAAATATAAATCCACACAGACTCATTATATTAAACTGAATATTCATGACAGGCAGCCCTTGCAGCTTTTGAGACAGAGCTGCAGAGGGAGTGGGAATGTTTGCACTGTGATATCATGTGGAGGATGTGATATCAAGCTCCACTGCTTTGGTAAACACAACTCCACCCTGTGAGCGTCCACAGCAAACCAGTCAGACTGCAGCACCTTAATGTGGAGGGATTTACTGGACTGAACACGTGGGGTCACGTGGGGTCACATTGGGCACAGACTGAGGGGCTCTAAAGCAAATCACATTGAGACATTTTACAAAAACATTATGGCTGACAGAGTTCTATTCACACACTCCACCACACTGTTAGGAAATCACAAATAGTGAGCCAGGTTTCTTATTTTGTTGTTTGGGGCTACTGGTCATGACGTGACTCTTAGTTAATTATTTTTACTGAAAATAAGTCAGTCTTTGCATTTCTAAAAATGGTCAAACTTGCATAAAACTAATCTGAGGGCAAAATCCAATCCCACCACAGACCAGTCTGAAATACCTTGTCTTCACATATTAAACTGTAAAGAAGCTTTTACTGGCAAATGACTCATCATTCCTTTTTAGAGGAATGATGAGTCTCATCTAAGAGACGAGATGTCATCATATGTCGCTCACAGTTTTTTAAAGGAACAAAAGTGGTCCTGCTTCCTTTGCATGAGTTCTAAATTAGAATAATCTCACTTTACTTGAAAATTGTCAACCTCATTTATCGGAAGGATTATCAAAGGTTGTTGGATCAGGGTGTGAGCTTCATGTGTACACACCCACCATCCTGAAAGGTTTGCTCAAGATGCCAGTAAGCCGAGTGCCATATGCTTTTCTTACATGTGAAGCTCTACCGCCACCATCTGGTCAGGTTTATATTGCTGTTATTCCCTCGACCAGCCCTCAGCCACCTGCGGGGCTAAAACAATCAATGTGTCATTGAGATTATTCACAGCTCTCAAGTGCATCACAGTTGTTATAATGTGTTTGTCTTCAGCTTGTCCCCGTCCACATAACTTATGTAGCCAATGTGATAAAGAACAGCTGTAATGATAAACAAGAAGGAACACAAAGCTGTTGTAAAATGTTTTTGTTCACGTTTCCTCTCAGAGCACCAGGCGGCTCTCCTGCAGCTGAAAAGAGAATGCAAAGAGGAGCTGGAGACGCTACAGGTCGGTATGAAGATGCAGTGAGGAGTTTCATGTGCTCCTTAATCCATTGACACTTTGGGTTATTCACTTATTTGCTTCTTGCTGAGAGCTCAAACTCCTCATCATCCCAATTGATGAAGTCTAACGAGCCCCAGTGTGTAACTCCCATGCATTCATTATCATTACATTAGAGTCTGAAAGATAACGCCTTCTATTTTTTGCAAAAGCCAGAAGGTGTTTCCAGAATCCTCTGAATTCATCTGAACTAAAAAACACTTTCTGATTGCTGCACTGAGTTCCAACTCTGTTTTCTAATCCAAACAAAGATGGCAGAAAGTGACACATCCCTTGTTTAATTTAGTTTTCCTAAAAAAAAAAGAAAATCTTGGAAAAAAGCATGTAACTTATCACAGGGAAAACCGAGCATGTTTTTACATGGTACATTTCTAATGAATTTCTTCTAGATAAAGAAATGTGTTAGTTAACCTAGAGCATCTGCAGGTCATCTGAACACAAAAAACAGGCAAGCATACAATCTACAATATATTGAGAATGTAATGTCCAATATTTATAATTTATTTTAAATTATTTCAAAGTAAATGTGTGGACAAAAGCTCACTGTGTTTTTGGATCCAGTGGAAAAATATAGTTTTAGGAAGATTCTGGAAATACCTTAAAAAAGTGGTACGGTTACTATAGATTTACAGTTTATAAAAAAGTATGCTTAATTCTGTGACTTGACTGTAGGGATAATACAAGAGGGTCAACGTGAGGCTGAGGGTGACTTCTATCTTTTCCAGGAGGACCTTGGTCACGAACTCTCCCAACTGAGGGTGGACAACGAGGACCATGTCGCCCATCTGGCTGAGCTGCAGGCCAAGCTCTCGCAGGTTGGGACACGGCGTCATGGAGAACTCAAAGACGTCGCAGTGTCAACGGGAGACGACCTTTTACACAAGTCCTTCCGCACAGTGGGCATCCAGACCGACCGAGAGACGTTTGTTAGGACACACGAGGATGGAGAAGATTCATGGAGAGTCTACACCAGCCCTCAGCAGCAGAAGGTGACCCCCAGAAAGCTGGACCTGGCTTCTATCAGCCTCAGCCTGGCCGGTCAGAGGGACGACACTTCCTCCTCAACGCATGACGCTCCATCCCAAACTCCTCCTTCTCCTGGAGCCACGCTGCCTCCATCAGAACAACCTCCTGCTCCTTCTCAGGCAACCAAAACAGACAATCTGCCTCCTCCGCCCCCACCTCCGCCTCCGCCATGTTTGTCTTCACCTTTACACCACATGCAGCTGTCAAATGTCCCTCCACCAGCACCAACACCTCCTCCTCCTCCTCCTCCTCCTCCTCCATCCATGCCAGGCTTTGCTCCCCCACCACCTCCTGGTCTATTTGGGAGCTTTGCTCCCCCACCACCTCCTGGTCTATTTGGGAGCTTTGCTCCCCCACCACCTCCTGGTCTATTTGGGGGTCTCTTTGCTCAAACACCTCCCAGGAAACCGACGGTGGAGCCTTCCCAACCCATGAAGCCTCTTTACTGGACCAGAATCCAGATCCAGCACACCAAGTAGGTTCACAATAAATAAGAAAATACACAAGATGTGACAAATGAATCTAATGAATTAAAAATGTCAACATTTCTAAAAGGGTGGTTATCTTAAATGGCTATGAAAATAAATAAATAAGAAACATGCAATGAATTACAATTAGTTTGAATGTGAGATGTTGAAGAAAAGGCACTGAGAGGGTTTACATTGTCTTTTTGAGTGCTGAAAGCAGTAGAAAAGTGCATCTAATAAAAAACATTCAGATATAAGGCATTTTGAAATCAATTGTTATATGGCTCAATATAGTACAAAAATAATAATTATAATCTAAAAACACACATTTGAAAAAGGACATTTTAAAATAAAAGATTGAAACAGTGGCTGATTAAACATGATAACTCTTTCCCTCAGGAACAAGACAATGTGGAATATTTTAAAGGAACCGAATATAATAAACACCAGAGAGTTTGAGGAGCTTTTCGCCAAAACCACCACACAGACCAAGAAGAAGCCGCTGTCAGATGCGTACAATAAGAAAGCCAAAGACAGGAAGGTAACAACATCAGCTGGAACACCATGCAAAGACACACGTTACTGTGGGATTATTTGCTGTGTGTTGTTTGTCCACTAGAGGGGGCTGATGCCGCCGAGTCTTCTGATGGCAGATCGTTAAAGAAAAGAGCATTATGAATCCAGATTGAGACACAATTATGAGACTTTTGGAGGACAAAGACACTAAATAATCCCCCCATGTTTGAGTTAATGCTCTCCACAAACTAAGTGTGTTACATTAAACTCACAGTTGTGATTAGGTTGTTGTTTGTTTTGCTCCTTTGCTCAGATCATTAAGCTGCTGGACGGGAAGCGCTCTCAGGCCGTGGGCATCCTCATATCGAGCCTCCACCTGGAGATGAAAGACATACAACAAGGTGAGTGGTAGAGACATTGCATTTGTCATTTGTGTTGCTCAGAAACAGCTTGGGTCAAAGTGTGTGATATTAACATGAATAAATATGAATATGAAAGTGTATGAAAGTACAATACAAGTTTGACTTTAACTAAAGTTCAAGAATTGCTACTTATTTCACCAGTTTTTTATATTGTCCATTATTAAAATATATGAAGCATACATTTACCACATTATTCATATCAATTAATCAATCAGATACTCCCCAAAAAAGTTTCAAAAAGTGGCATCAGAAGTATCTCAAATATCAGGATGTAAACAAAACCTGTGTTGATGTACTTTTACTCCTCTGCAATTACTTTTTACTCTTTTGTACTCGATCCAGCTAAAGCTTTGCAGATTGTTTACATTAAATTAAACTGCTCATTGTATAAAATTAGTAAAATTACAGATGACTACAATATTACATTTCTGCTTCCATGTTGATGTATCCGTCATAATAATCCAATAGTATTAATTAATACTTAAAATCTATTTTGGTGAGTACTGAAAGTACATTTTACTAATAATACTTTTACTTACTTTAAGATTCTGAATGAAGGATTTTTATTTGCAACAGAGTATTTTTGAATTTTAGGGAACATATGGATTTGAAAACCTTTTTTATTATTTACATTACGTTAGTTTATCGAGACAATATTTAAAATGTTTGTATATTTAAACATTTTCAGTGTTTCTCCCAAATACTTGTTCTTGTCGTGGTGGACAAGCCTATCATGAGCACCACCATTAAAACCTCAAAATGTGTGTAATCAAACAAACAGAGAATTACAACAAAACAAAACAAATGAGAGATTGCAGTAAATCCCTAAAGTAGCTGTATTTCCAGGCCATAATATGCCGGCTCCATCTTGTAAACATTCAGGTAACCGCAGCTCCCTGAACATCACACACCCTGGCATCACGTATAGTTACCCTGTACTTCACTGAGTAAGAGCTGCTGGTGAATACAAAGCGGATTAAAGGCTGACGCGCCCCACACTGTCAGCATCCCAGTTACAGAGAGACAATCTGCATCGCTAATCCCAAACTCCTGTAAACCTTTGTAACCAACATCAGACTGAGAGGAGCGCGTTAATGTTCCTCTGGAGAGCTGCAGCTCTCCGTTTGGCCTCTTCACCTTTCCTGTTTTTCTTTTATAGTAGATCCTCACAGTGTCCTGTCTACCCGCCTTATCTCAAACTTGATCTCTGATTATGAACATTCCCCTTCTAGCCGTACTGGGACTGGACCACTCGGTGGTGGACCTGGAGACCATTGAAGCGCTGTATGAAAATGTAGGTTTCACAGCTACACACTAGCATGACAACACACTGCAGGTTAAGTGCACTTGTACGCTGATGAACCCCTTGATTCATATTCATATGTCAATGTGTCAGAGAGCGCAGCCAGAGGAACTGGAGAAAATCAAGAAACACTACGAGACGTCAAAGGAAGAGGACGTTAAACTGCTGGACAAACCCGAACAGTCAGTATTTCACCTGCTAACAGAAATGTGTCAAAGGCTGCACCAGTAATTCATTTCTGTGTGTGTGTGTGTGTGTGTTTATGCTGACGGAAAAAGTGTACTATTCTAAGAGGGATGCATGTTGTGGTCGTGCTCCAGGTTCCTGTACGAGCTGTCTCAGATCCCAGACTTTATAGGCCGAGCTCACTGCATCATCTTCCAGGCGGCCTTCATCGATGGGATCACGTCCATCCAAACTAAGCTCAACACAGTCTCCTGTGTCTGCAAGGTAGGAAGAAAAGTGCCTGCTGCACTTGACCCATCTTCTCTGGATCGATCAATATATACAGTTACTGTATCTTTTACAATTATCTCCCTCTTCCTCTGAATAAATTAACATCCTAACAAATATCTGAGCTGTCTGTCGTGTTAATGCTGATCCTTTTATTGTAAGTAGCACCTACAGGATGCATGTCTGACTTCCTCTGGTTCAATAAAAATATGTTTTTTGTAATCAGAAAGGTCTTATTGAGATATAATAACTGTGGGTCTCATATAAGGTTTCATATTACAAATGAGGACAATGAAAAACATAATAAAACCCAACAACAGACACACAACACTCAGGAATCAGAGGTTAAAATAAGCAACAACATTGTTCTGCAAAAAGAGATTTCAAACATGTCAAGAGTGCGTTTCAAGAAAAGTACTACTAGTAATCCTCCTGAGTGTGGTGCCAGCTGTCTGTCGTTGACCCTGTGAGTGTTTTCTGCTTTAAGGCTCTGCTGGAGAGCGCCGGTGTAACGGATGTGATGGGGCTGGTGTTGGCTCTGGGGAACCACATGAACGGAGGCAACCGGACCAGAGGTCAGGCTGACGGCTTTGCTCTGGACATTCTGCCCAAACTGAAGGACGTCAAAAGCAGAGTAAGGCCTTGATAACTGTTGGAGAACTGTAGCGGCTCCTTTAGATACGGCTTTAGTGCTGCGAAATGTACTCATGCTAAATATTGTTTTTTGAGGGAGTATACGTATGTAAGAAGTGGAACGTATTGTTCATTGGCGAAGTGCGGAGAGCCGTTTTTAGTGTAATTGTGTTTTGATGTGAATGGTTGACAGTGTGTGAGCATGTGGCAGGCACATGGCTGAGGAAGTAGTTTTTATATTAAAGATATTGGAGAAAAAAAATACCAAATCTTATCGTTATCATGCTTTTCATAATAAGGGCAATCCAATAACATGTAGTTAAATTGACAGAGATCTGATATTTAATGATAGAAAATGTTCTTTACTCCAAAGGAGCACTTTACTGCCATATCTTTGATTGATATTCAAGTCTCTTTTCAAACACGTTTATGAGAATGTTAACTGTAAATTATAGGTTTTACATAAAACATAAAAAGAAAACCTGCAGAGAAGTAGGTAGAACATCGGGTTGCAGCATATAGCCTGGGAGGCCAAACTCTGTGCAGAAGTCCATACGGCACATTCTGCTGCTTCTTAAGAGTATTGCCTTGACTCCATTGTGATAAAAGAAAGGTGAACCTCAACATTTCTATCAGCTCACAGAAACTGTATTTATTCTCCCTTGCATGCAGTCGTAAAATCATGCATTGAATTATCTTTCGAAAATACATTTTATGAATTGTTTTTTAATAAAGGGGCTGGGATACAGTGATCTACTTGCACACTCAGCTTTCACTTCATACTGATGCAGTTGTGACTTCTTCTCAGGACAATCGCATCAGCCTGGTGGACTATGTTGTGTCGTACTACCTGCACCATGTGGACAAGGTATTAGTTAAAAAAACATATATATGTCTTTACCCATTTTTAAAATAGTTTTGAGTCAGAAGAAACATTACATTTCTCAGTTCCTGATGATGTTGTTTTCTTAAATTGTATTCCACAGAATGCTGGCACAGACACGAGTGTATTCCCTCTTCCTGAACCTCAGGATGTCTTCCTGGCTGCACAGGTCAAGTTCGACGACCTCAACAGAGACCTGAGACAGCTTGGACGAGACCTGAAAAGTATGTGACGTCACCACCGCAACCTTTATTTATTCCAGCTCAGTCTCTTGGTTAATAAAATTAGATGAAAATCCCCAAAACATTAGTTATATTATGAGCTTCAGCGTCCATGTGACTGGGTGACCGGAATAGTCTCGCCTTGTGGTCATTTTGTTGTGTGTTTTTGTTTGAAAACCTCGGCCGTGCTGTGTAACTCTATCACTCTGATTTTGAGAAGTTCCCACAGACCAAACCTCGGCCCTGGTCTGGCATCGTTTCCCCCCCCCCCCCCCCCCCCCCCGCCCTTCCACAACTCAACACCATGGTTTCCCATCACCGGCCCCAGCTATTGAGTAACTGTTTACAGTTCAGGCTCAAGGCCTGCTTCTTTTACCAAACTGGAGTTCGCTAAAGCCCCAGAACAAAAGATTTCCTCTCGTCTTTCTTACCCTCCTCGCCTGTTCTCCTCTCTCTCTCTCTCTCTCTCTAAGTGTGCCCATATGACGCCACTCAGCAATGCCAGCCAGTTGGAGTCACGTTGAAGACAATGCATACTCTTACATGCGTACGATTGTGAGCGAGTGCATTGTTGTATCCCTATGTATACATGTGTTTTTGCCTGCACTTCGCTGTGCGTGTATTCGGAGACTAGCAGGAGTCTTGCTGCTGATACAGGCCTGGCGCCTTTCAGATCCAGCTTCTAATCCTCCTGCCCATCAGATCTCCATTCGTTGTGCCTTTGTGCCCCTGTCGCCAGAGCAGGGAGACCATAGCGTCCCACTTATGTAATCTCCAGACCTCCAGTATCTGTAGCATCTCTGCACGGGCCTCTGCAGAGATGCACAGATCCCCAACCTGCTCGGCTGTATCACCTGGGCTCCAGTGCAGCCCCCGGATGTGTGCCGCAGATAGCTTTCTTTAGCTCTCAACACAGCTTTGTCTTATCGGACCATCTACCCAAACCACCGTGCAATCTGGGTCGCCCGTCGCAGGTTCCTTTTGTTCTGGCCGTTTGAACCGTTCTTCACTCTCCCTGTGTTTTCTGTTTGGTTGGTATCAAATGTTTCCCAACTGCGTTACGGGGTGATTAGTTTCTCTTATGTCATCCATGTTGACCGTTGAAGAAAATTAAAAAGAGCTTATTCATTGTAAACGGTTTGAAATTCATCTTAATTACTTCAGTAAACACATTTTCTCAATAGGCTGTCACTGGTATCTACATGTGGACATGCAGATTTGGTTTAATTTGTCTCTGAGATACCTTCTTCCTATACGCAAATTCAATGATGAGTAGAATTTCGTCTACATTTAAAAAAAAATCAATACTCACATTATCTGCATAACTATAGATGGGAATTGTCAGTTATTTGGACCAGCACTTTGGTCCAGAGCAAAATACCTCAACTTCTATCAGATGGCTTGTTGTGCAGGCATTCGTGATCCCCAGAGGATATATCCTACGAACATGGCTTCCTGTAGAGCCACCATGTGGTTGATATGATGGATTGCTATGCCAGGTGTTCATATTCCCTTCAGGGTGATTTGCTAACTTTGGTGAATCTTTAACTTTTCTCGTAGCTTCCAGTATCAGTCAGAATTTTACTTTGGTTGAAACTTAGCCTCAATTATACATTGTGATTAGAGCTATATAGCAAATGTTAGCATGAATCTCCAAAACATAAAAATCTACTCACCATGAAACCAAATGACTGCCTCAGTCTCACATCTGAAAGCACTACACCCCTCATCAACCGACTCTGTTTACGTGAAGCTCTTTAACCCTCTTCGGCCTGAAATAAGCAAACTTTTGTCGAACACAAAAGGCAGACAAAAGAAAGAAAAGGAGAGAGAGAGATACCCGCCTCAACAGTTTACATAAATTCCGAATGAAAACAGTATTCTTTTGTAATCTTATCTGGGAGATGTTGATCGAGCGTCGGGGTGCGGGGAGGTGGCGGGGCAGGGGCTCGGCTCCCTCTGCAGCCTCTATTATGACTGGGCCTGCAGACTGGCTCCTCTGATCCACTGATTGGACGCAGATCAACATGGAGCCACAGACTGGCAGAGGGAGGGGGAGAGGGAGAGAGAGAGAGAGAGAGAGAGAGAGAGAGAGAGAGAGAGAGAGAGAGAGAGAGAGTTTGCAGTCGCCATCTCTGGGTGAATCTCAGCAAGTGATATCTAGAGGAAGCTGTGTTGATAACCTCCTGCTTCTGCACAGGTGGAGCTAGTTTAAACCCGAATACTCTCTCCCCCCCCACCCCACCCCACCCCCCACCCCCCCTGTGGAAGCCCTTTTCCAACATCAACATAAAAATAAAATGAGATGAAAAAAGGTCCTTTCAGTAGTTTTAATGACAAACTTTGTCAAAATCTGAAAGTACTGACTTAAGGGCATTTCACATCAATTCCATATTTTTCACAAGCTATATACGTGCAGAAACCCTGCACACTGAGTTTTGTGCATTGTATTGTTCTATTTGTTTATAAATCTGCAAAACAAGATCATTAATTACATGGATGCATTGGTCCCAAACGACTAATGACATTAGCAAGAAGCTATCAATTAGCTGGCCAGCACACATTTACTGATGCTGTCAAATTTGTGGTTCAACCTTTGTTTTGCTCCCAACCCTGATTCCAAGCGGTTCTGAATCACAAACCACAACCTTTACTCTGCATCTCTGTTTGCTTTACTTTGTTCATGCTAAAGTGTTTTGTGAATCAGATGACATTTTGGATTGATTACATTTGCATAGATGGTGGCTCTGAGTGGTCAAATAACGCTCTCTTGGCTTTTGATGGGGGCAAAATATAAAACCTCTTCCAAAAACTTTAATGACGACAAAGGTTGTGGAGTCTGTGTGATGTGATTGTAACAACATGAGGTCGTAATTATTTTTGAAACTATGCCAAATTGACAAGAAAATAAAGAATCTGTGTGTGAAGGCTTTTAGTTTCTCAACATAATGACTTAATAACTTAATAAAGACAGATAATTACTTATCTCAATGACTTACTTGTGTAGAACTTGGTTGAACTGATACATAGCTGATACATAGCTGATACATAGCTGATACATACATAGCGGATACATAGCTGATACATATCTGATACATAGCAGATACATATCTGATACATAGCTGATACATATCTGATACATAGCTGATACATAGCTGATACATATCTGATACGTAGCTGATACATAGCTGATACATAGCTGATACATAACTGATACATATCTGATACATAGCTGATACATAGCTGATACATATCTGATACATAGCTGATACATATCTGATACATAGCTGATACATATCTGATACATAGCTGATACATAGCTGATACATAGCGGATACATATCTGATACATAGCTGATACATTGCTGATACATATCTGATACATAGCTGATACATAACTGATACATATCTGATACATAGCTGATACATAGCTGATACATATCTGATACATAGCTGATACATATCTGATACATAGCAGATACATATCTGATACATAGCTGATACATAACTGATACATAGCAGATACATATCTGATACATAGCTGATACATAGCTGATACATAGCTGATACATACATAGCTGATACATATCTGATACATATCTGATACATAGCTGATACATATCTGATACATAGCTGATACATAGCTGATACATAGCTGATACATAACTGATACATTGCTGATACATATCTGATACATAGCTGATACATAGCTGATACATAGCTGATACATATCTAATGTGATGATTTCTCTTTCTTCCACAGCTCTTTTCAACAACATTTCTGAAACATAATAAAGTGTATTTTAACCCTTATTCTGATCTGTTTTTTGTTTTTACAATCAGGATGTGAGAAAGATGTAAAGAACGTGTGCTCTGATTCTCCCGAAGAAAACCTGCAGCCGTTTAAGGACAAAATGGAGGCGTTTGTGGTCAGCGGTGAGTAATTACAGTCGTATATTGTTCAGTGAACCTGAGTGATGCTTAAAAAAATACAGACATGTTTATTTAAATAGGTGAGAAGTATTTCTGGAGATACATTTTAAGACCAGTATACTTACCAGTATACTTAAGACACTTCAGAGGATTTCATTTAAATGCAATGCAAAATCTCCCAAGAATGACCATCAGGAACCTGTCAACTCTCCTTCACTTTCTCTCTCTGTGTGCTTCATCTAAACAATGCTATTGTCTTTAACAGTCAGTTGGATCTGTGTGTTTGCAAAGGGCAGATAGGATGGATCGAGAGGAAAGGCTAGACACTCAGATAGGGATCAGACACATTTGGCAATGACTGAGAGGCTCCTGCCTGAGACACAGCGACACTGGGAAATATTTATCCAACCAACCGATGTCCTGCGTTAAAGAGCTTCCTGTTCCCAGTATTTGAAATGGCTCAGATGTATTGTAATGTTAAATCATGTCTCGTTTTGAATATCACCGCTTTTTCTGCCTGTGATGAAAAGTGACACATCAAAGCGCATCGAGACCGCTGGACTGACGTTAGATCTTTTGTCCCATGTTTCATTTAATATACAGTGCATTCAGAGGCCTTCGCTTTTTATGTTTTGTTATGTTGCAGCCTTACGCTAAAACTCTTCAATTGCATTTCCCCCTCATCAATCTATCTGGACACGCAATATCCCATAATAACAAAGTGAAAACATGATTTCAGATTTTTTCTTCTGCGCCTCAACACAATACTATGGAAGCCCATTTCCTCCGGTAAAAGAAAGACAAAATTATGAGATAGAAAATAAAAATTATGAGATAGAAAGTTAAAATTATGAGATACAATGTCAAAATTATGAGATAGAAAGTCAAAATTATGAGATAGAAAGTGTGCATACGCTTCAATGGCGCAGGCTTTTTTTTTCTTCCTTTTTTCTTGTTATCTGGTAAACTTACTATCTCATACTTTTGACTTTATATCTAATAATTATAACTTTCTTAACTCGTAATTTTGACTTTCTGTGCTTCCACCTCATGACTTGGTCTTTGCTCTGATGAGCATTGTCAGCCGTAAGACCTTTTATAAAGACAGGTGTGCAGCTTCCCAAATCGTGCCCAACCAGTTGAATTCACCAGGTGTAGAAACATCTCGAGGACGATCAAGAGAAATGAAGGACACCTGAGCTAACGTTCAACTGAAATAGAAAAGGGATACTTATGTCAATTTGTCAACTTATTTCAGGGTTTTCCTTTAATCTCAAATATGTCATTGCATTAACAGTATTGCATTGTACTGATGAGAGGAACAATGTGTTGACATGTTTTAACATAAGACTGCAGTGCAGTGAAAAGTGACGGATTCTGAATACTTTCTGAATGCACTGTAAAACAATTTAAGATAAATTGGACTGTGAAACTTCCTGAAACAATTTGTGCTATTTTAAGCATCACAATTAGACTAAATGGTTGTCTGGCTCCATTTGACAAGTTCACCTTATAAGACATTTGTATTGTATTTCTAGTATCTAACTATTTATATTAATAGGGCTTATAATTGTTTAAAATATAATAATTTTTTGGGAGTAGTCTGGCTCTAACTAAACTGTTTGCTCGTCTGTTTCTGTGCAGCACGGAAGGAACATGCAGAAGCTTCGCATCAGTTGATGACCGTACACAAAAGGTTGGAGAATTGCATCGTGTTGTTGCTTTGTGTGCATCACACTGGCTTTTATCTGAACTTGGTGATTTAGTTCAGTTCACAAAAATGCATTTGACAAACCAAAATGTTAATCAATTTAATGTTGGATCATATTCAGTGATGCTTGATTAGCAACACTCACCGAATGTCTTGCAAATGTGTGACATCATGCTTTCATCACAGATCTACAGAAACAAAAGGGCTAATGCAGTACATGCATACTCAATATGTGTACTATCATTCCACATATGTTTGTGTGAATAAACAGTAGCGTGTATGACCTAGGAAGATAAGTTAATTTTGCATGCTCATATTCTTATTCTGTGGAATTTGACATATCTTTGATGCAGCCTTAATCACAACCTGCTGGCCATGAAGTTTGGAGCTGATTCTGCGTGTTAGTGTCGACAGAGATATTTTGTAAAACAAAGGTCATATGGACAAAGTTTCTTATTTAAAAAAAAGGAAAATAATATGTTTTTGAAAACATCTGGATAGTGTAATGGGTCTAAGACCTACAGTCAAGATGGGAGGCAGCCAGGCTAAACACCTCCATCTTGGTTTGTTGTGTTTTTCATCCTCTCTTTCAAAATCAGAATCAGAAGCATTTATTTGCTGTGTGTTACACACACAAATAATTTGACTTGGCGGGTGGTGTATACATTAGACATTAGACACACAACAACAATCAATAATCCACATTCAATATTTATATATATTTGCTGTACAGTTTTAAGGAATTGGTTCTGTACTTTGGACTGAAGCCCAAGTCGGGAGAGAATGAGGTGACCACCGGCCATCTCTTCATGCTCTGGTTTGAGTTTTGTGCAGACTTCAAGGCCAGGTGGAAGAGGGAGAACAAGAACATCTCCAATGAGAGGTATCGATAACTCTGGCTTTTTTCATTTGAATTTAGAAATATGGATTCAGTTCCAAAAAATGTATAGTGTCAGGAAAACCGTTTGGGTGATGCAAAACAATTTACAGATTGATCCAGTTGGCTTCTCTCAATTAATCAAATTATACAAATCCAAAGTCCCCTCACGTTTTGAGGGAAGTCCAGTCAGTAATGTAAAGTATGGCACGTGACAGTGCAGCGCCCTACTCCATGTCGCCCTTGTCCTGATTGAACCAAACTTATATTGACTGACTGCCTTTTATTTGTTTATTTTCTGTAAATATTGTTTTGTCTGAAGCATGATGCAAATGAAAAGTTAGGTTACTTACAGTAACTAACCTTAACAAACAATTAAACCAATGATGTTGACACGTTGTTTGTGCAGATTAAAAGAGGCTCAGCTGTCAGTGAAGAGGATCACAGCGGAGAAGAAGGTGGAGACCAGAAAGATCAACCCCAACAGCCTGGTGAGGCGGGGCTCAAGCCAGTCCACATACTGGGGACACAAACATGTCCTCTGGAAACGCACATTTCATAATCCAGGCCTTGAACACAATACAATGCAGATAAATACACATACACAAATATACACTGCTCTCATTCAATGAGACACACATAACATGTATTATAAAATGCACTTCTCTCTTGCTGCTTTGATTTAATTGTGAATCTGCATTGTGTCTTTTTAGATATATAACACTAACCTTTTTTTTTTCTTTCAACAGAAAGACAGGCTGCGCCAGAAAGAAGCAAACATGTCTTCAGCATGAGAGTCTTAAGAAAGAAGGTGTAGAAATAAAACTAATAGATCAAGATTATTACAAAATTGTTGTTTCTTTTCCATGACAATCTCATTCATCATTTTGTTTGATCATTTGCTCCATAAAATGTCCTGAGATTTTAAAGACAAATAAATGTAATATATGTGCAATATTTAGAGATGATTATTATCCGCGTCTGTGCTGTATTAATATTCTTCTATTGAACTTTCTACACAAATGATTTGCATTGATTTTGACATCTTAATCATGTTAATCTTATTTTTTTTCTACAAATAAAATCACTGATCAGAAAGTATGTGATTTCGTAGCTTTTTTTATTATTCACAAGCAACTTTAAAATACACGATACACATATTACGTCATAAAATGAAGTGACAGTTAGCAGTGCAGGTTGAAAAGAAAAACCTCAAAATGATCAGCTTTACATCCCACACAGTGGAAACAATACAATCATCCAAGTCCTTTCTAGACTTCTCCTTATATTCTGAGAAGATGCTGCACATCTGTTTGCCTGCTTTCTGCAACAAATATACCTGCATAGGTTTAAACACTGTTTTAGGACATCAGTTCACTTCTTAACTAAACCTTAAACTTTGGCAAAGTCATTGCACCTAAAATTATTTGACACATCCACAGAACAGTAACTTCGTGGAAGCAATGAGGACTTACAAGATAATTGGACAGTGATTAATTAATAATTGCAGCTCATACTATCATTTTAGAAGGAAAAGAGCACTTGAACCAACCACTCATGCATATTGTCTATCAGCATCCTTTTCCTATTATAATGATAAAAAAAAAAGACTCAGGTAAGTTCCTCGCCTTCCCATTCGCACTTACTTCTCACGTGTCCTTTAGGAAAAATACACTTTCCATTTATTTTTATTTTTTTTGCAACGCTGCACTTTTCTTCCCATTGGAAGTGACTTTTATCAACCTGAATGAGCCAGTTGCGTCTACTCCGTATCTATTGTTGTGCAGCGACACTGCTTGACGCGCTGGATCCGTTTCTTCCTCGTGCTGGGTGTCTGGCCGGGGCAGAAGAGGGTGTACGTGACGGTGCTGAAGGTTTTGGGTTTGCAGGCCGAGCAGGACTGAAAGGCGTCTCCATCTTGGTAATCGTGCCTCGGTATGTAGAAGGAGTTGCACTGTCCGTAGCAGAACCGGTTGATGATGGTGCGGCTCAGGCAGCCCTCCTCCCGGATGGTCTGCTTGAGCGGCTGGGTTTTGCACCAGTCCAGCCGCAGGTACCGACGCTCCGTGACGTGAAGCGCCTCCTGACTGGACTCAAGCACCTCGTCGGTAGAGGTTACAGGTCCCATCCCGCGGGAAATAAGTCCACTGACGGCTGGTTGCTGGCATCTATCCGATTCGTTTGGGTTGTACTTGTTTGGATGTGGGAACGCACCCTGAAAGGTGGCAGCATCTGCGCTCCTCAGCGGGTCGAGCAGAAGCAGCAGAGCTGCTGCAGAGATCAGCACTGATCGTGTCTTCATCACTGAAGCTGCGGGACAAAGAGTGTGGACATTTTACGCACAACTTTTACGCGCGCGTTACGCGACAAATAAACGAGCATACAGGAGATTTAGGAGTTAAAATTAACAAACTAAATCAGCAGTTACTAGATTAAGTTACCTGTTGTTGATTTAAGCTCCTCACAAAAATACTTTGTCCATTCACACAGTCTACAGCATGTGTTTCTTCTGCAGTACTTCCTCTCGAGTGGCTTCATGTCTGACATGCTGAGGGGTTTTCTAAACTGTTGAGCCACAGAGCTTCAGCAGAACACGCCCCCCCCCCCCCCCCCCCCCCCCAAAAATAAAAAACATGGTCCTAACTTATCTGTATGAAAGAAAGGAACCAATCCAACTACAAACTGTCAATGCAGATAAATAGTTTATTTGACTTCCCAGAGCAAAAACATAACACAAATATATTTTGGTGAGATGAGACTGTAGAGGCTCATATTACTGCAGTATGCGGATGAGAACAGATACTAATTGGAATAAGAGTTACAATATATGTCATGCAACAGTGACCTAGTTCAAAGTCATCCCTTACATGACAACGCAAAGCTGCTACAGTTTATAATAAACAAATTGATCAATAATAGGATCTGTATTGAGCCGTTGCTCCTGAAGACACAGAGGTGATTGATTGATTATATCAAGACATACAAAAACATAACTTCAGAAACTTCAGTGAGCAAATTGATTTCTGTAAAGTCATGAATAATTATGACTTTCTCATTCAACATTTATCCAAATCAATATATCTTTAAACATCGTATTATAATACAGTTGTATTTATACTGACAGTCAATATTAAACACATAGTATTTTAGCATTTTGGGTTAAATAGTTGAATCTCAGGCAATATTCAATATAAATATGGTTTTATAAGTGAACTGAGAAACTCTTTTCAGGCACACGTTGTGCCTTATTAATGAACAATATCTAGGCTAATTAATATGATATCAATACAATGAAAAGTGCCTATCTTTTATCTGCATACTATTTCTTTTTGTACAGTACTTGCCATGAAGTCACAAATCCATTGCTAGTTAACCAAAATGCTTAAATATGTAGTGTAACAAATGTGTATCTGAGAGTATACTTTATATCACAGTGAGTTTAGGTTGTAGATTTGCTGGCAGCCGGGACAGTTGGCTCTTCCTCTTCCTCCCCAGAGCAGTGAGGAACAGATTTCTTGGCAACCACGTTGTCCAGCCGCTGGCCCATGAGATACGGGTTGACACTCTGCAGGGAGGATGGGAAGTATATTTATAATAATACTGTGAACACTGTAAGCATGTGCATGATGACCAAATAGAAGACAATCTGTACAAAAAAAATGTAAAATTGAGATTCTTAGCTGGTAGAAAATATCACATCAAGCGTATGACGCCCCTTAGGGGTGGATTTCCGTGCTAATGATGTGGGTTTTTCTGACACAATACTTTAAGGGAAGAAGACAACAAATACGATACCCTTTTTCTTCTTTTTGGTCCTCCCTTCAGTTTTTGGTACAAGAGCTCCTTGTTCTGAAAGGAAACACAGACATTAAATCACAAACCTTGTTTTATAGACAGTCCCTTTGTTTCTAAAATACTGTCATCAAATGGCCTGAATGAGTTTTCAGGGTATAAATCAGTCAAAGGGGTGATTTCTTCAGACCAGACCCAGACACAAGTCTGAATCCAGCATGCAAACTACCAACAAGTTTAGTTTGATCTTTTAGATGGCAAAAGTCTTCATTTTATTTTTAAGAAGCCACCAGCATGAGCAGATATGAGAAACTAAAGCTGTCTGCTGGGCTCCCAACATCCATTTCTCTTTATTATGAAAAGGAGTCATTGTAGTTTCATTGAATGCTGTTGCACCACTCCATGCAGTGAGTCAGTTCTGTCTTTTAAAAAAGTTAAATTCTATGAAGCACTCAGAACACTCCCTTAGTTTGCTTGAGAGTGTGGCACTTCCAATATGTGATGACTTTGTATTCCAAATGCATGTGCATTGCTTTGAACAAAAGCAAATTAATGTAAAAATAAATTCTTAAAGCAATTGTTATGCGCACATGTTTACCTGGTTCACATGTGCACCTGATATTGTGTCTCAAGTAAATGTAAAAGCAGAAAGCGTAAAACTGGAGAACTCCATGTTAATGAGGTATGTGTGCATTAATGGTCGATAAATAATTGCATTAAGATGTAGTGTTTTTTTCTGCTTTAAATCATCGTAATTTGTGACTTTGTTTAGACAGAACGAGTGTTTTGGGAACTAGTCAGGGGCATTTTTCACCATTCAATTGATCTGTGATACAAAAATACAAAATTAGGAGTAAAGTTAGAATCCTCACCCATTTGGCCAGTGCTGGGTAGTCGTGCTCTGGGTCAAAAAGGTGCTGGTGTTTTTGAAACTCTCGGCTGAAGTCGGCTGTGTCCGGAGCATTTTCCAAACACCCGTCTGCTGCTGTGATGAAGTGCAGAAGAATTAAAACCCAATAAAGAACAAACAGATTGGGCTATGGTGTCATCAACAGTAACATGTGTCCATTAGTATGTTCATAAGTAAAGTTTATACCAGTCTTTCCCAGGGGACAGGGGTTTGGAGGGTCTGGGTACCCGTGGTCCTCACTGAAGTCTTTGGGAACGTTGTCGCCGGTCAGTTCGGCCACAATGTTGGGGATGTTGCCAAAGGGGCCGAGGTGCTGCAGCCCCTCGTGAGCACCACCTTGTGGAGGAAGACAAGCATTACAATCCACACAAAAACAAGAGCAGCAGCCTCACCAGCACCAAAACAAGGACAGGCATCAATGAAATATCATATTTGACAATATGTCACAACAGAATTGTTTCAGTTGTATGAGTTGTTTCAGCACATGATGGAGCTCCATCAATAATCAATATTCAGCATTTGAAAGGGCTTTTTTATGCAAAAAACAATCTCTGCTTTTGAGTATAAGATGTTTTTATTTGTTATGTATGATAGTAAATTGAATAAATTTGAGTTGTGGACTAATACAACAGTATGAAATACATTTGATTATATGTTCTGTTTTGTGATAAATAATACAAAAGCAAGTGGAATAAAGTAAATACAGAAATAAGACAGAATATATGTATTGGGACAAATAGAGAGGATATATCAATATGCCACCAATCAAACCCATTGTTCTGATGCAGTGTTAGTGTTAATATGCATTTTGTATATATATTTATCAGAATGAGGGGCAAAGGAGCATTGCATTAAAAAAGAAAAGTAAAAAAACAAGAAAGTGGAAAGGCCAGCCCAAAAATGTAAAAAGGAATTCAGACAGATGTGATAGGACAAGAGTAATAAGATGCATATATAGTATGTGTAAACTACTCACAAGCCCTGGCACCCTCCCAACTGTCCACATGCAGCTAATCTTTCACCTGGTCGTCTGCACATGTGGGATACCTGATCCCACTGATAAGTGCACCCAGCGTACCCTGTATGCTCTGAGGCCCGACAATGTTGGTGGCCTGATGTGCAGGATACTCCACCCTTGGCCGAGCGATGCCCAGCTGCTCCATGACGCCGTGCAGGAGTCGCTGGATGTCGGCTTCAGACACCTGGTCCACCGTGCGGAGGCTGCGGGCCGGAGCCCTGCCGACCTGCAGGCAAAGGAGGAAGCCGAGCAACGAGAAGCGCAACGCCGAGCCAATGTCTGCCATCTGCCGGGGAGAAAACACTTAAGGCCACCGCACAAAAGATGGACAGTAATCATGTGCAAACACAGCTGCATGTTCTGTTCGTCACATGACAGGCTATTGAAATAAAAGGGCTAATAATATGGGAATAGTGGTTGTATATTATGTATTCATTATATCTGTTGTGCTTAATAGAAACTGTACAAGGATGTACATTGTCGATAAATGGAATAAAGACTTGGTGCGCCACTTACTCTGTAAACAGCAGCGGCCGATGTAAATATACTATAAATAGCCGACATATTGTCCATAAAATATTTTTCAAAACACCATCATTTATAATAAAAGCTGTATTCAATTACACGTATTTGATGTCATGTATGTTTTTGTTGATAGAAAACATTACAAAGGAGTAAATAATGAATGTCGGTTTATTTTTTCTTACCGTGTCCTCGATGATGGACCTGCGTACTGGGCAAGACCTCTGTCAAGCTAGACAGAGTAAATATCGTATTTTTCCGGTTTCCAGAATAAAAGCTTCCTTCACAAATACGATGAAAGAAATGATTTTAAAATCACTTTTTCGATATTTTCTGCCAACAATCATTCTAATTAAAGTTGATTTAGCATACTTATAGATTGTAAGGATGTCCTGTTAGCCTCAAAGTTGTACGTCTCCCTATTCATTTTTCTCCCATTTTATTTTGAAAGTAAAACACTATTCACACTGTCATCGTAAGTGCCCATTATGCAACCTTGCAGGAGGACGCAATCCACCACACTTCACGGTTCAGATGCAGTTGCTAAGATACCCAAAATCCTCTATTCTCATTGGTCGTTATATTGTGGCAAACATTTGCACAGGGCCCACAAAAGCACCGCACTGAAAGAAGCACATGGAAAGTATCTGCGAGAGACCATAATGTCCCATCAACACATTTGTAATCAATTCATAAGAAGAAAGCAGCAAATCTTATAATCCTCTTCAATGGGCTGTTAGAGTGATTATATACAGGATGCAGTGCCGACACACCCAATATACCCATTTCAGCATCTATTCTTTTTGCTGATTTGTTTAACTTCTTGTGGATTACTTTTATGGGCCTCTGTAGTCAGAGAATATCTCTGATAGTAATAATTCAATAAAATGTAACTGCTGAATTCTTGTTTTTAATCCTCCACCAATATGCAGTTTAAAAATGCTTTTTAAAACTGATGGATACCTTACCACTTAACAGCTATAATAATAATAAAATGTGTATGCACAGGCAAGAGAAAAAAATAGAAAAAAATATATTTATTCATTCACTTGATATAAAAGTTTGATACAACAGTGAAAATAAATCATCAAATACATACAATTGTTAAAATATAACAATATTCTATTCAAGACACTAAACAGTTCCAAGACATGTCATAAATATAAAATGATCTAACAGACACCACGATCTAAAGTGCTGCAGTAATGTGGCAAAACCACATGACAACTTCTTAATATTTAGAAGACTATAATGAAATGCGTCTTCTCCAAGGTGTGAACTGCAGTTTCCCGACAGCAGTGCGCACAGGAGAGCGGTCAGCATCCGGTCTGGTGAACCTCGGGAAATTACCCAAACGCAGATCTCTGAAAACAAAAAAGTGACAAACTAAATAATCAGATTCATGTTCAGCAGATTTCATTAACGGTCTAAAAGCTTACATTTCCCTGGAGTCTTACTAATCCTGTGAAATGAATACTCATGCGTTTATAGTTTACCTTGCTGGTCTTTCTTGTGGGGTCATGCTTGCCTCTTTGCCAACACGGCTGGGACCTTCTAACAAAGCCGTTGCAGGTCTGAAACCTTGTTCTAGAAACAATTTTGACAGAACATTTGGTTAAAAATAAAATGATAACGCATATTCATTAAGCCCGGTTTCTTTCTTCATATTGCGTTTACCTGCACAAGGCATACAGGTTCTGAACAGCAGGACATTGGGGAAAGTCTGGAGGCCGAGGCTCCTCCTGAGCGGTACTTTGTCTCCTGAGGTGGACTCTTGACTCTGCTCAGAGACTGGAGGTCTGTCCTTTGACCTCCCTTGAATCCAGGGCAACGTCCACATCCCTGCTAGCATTTGTGAAAATTAAAGTGTTTTGTTGAGAAAAGCCCAATAACACCATTCCATTTTTCTGGTCGCTTCATGTTTTACCTTTTAAACTGTGTCTTTTCCTGCGACTTCTCTTTGTGTCTTTCAGAAAATGGGAATTAATCAGAAATTCCATACTGTCCATTACAGCTTTGGGAATCACACCTAAATAGAAAAAGGTTGCAGATATCCAGTCTGTTCAAACACCCTCATGCAAAAGAACAAGTCAGGACCGAATGATTGGTTGGTTACCGAATAAGTGAGGATTGTCAATGAAGGTGCGCAGGACAAGAACTCTGAGTTCAAGTCTCCTTTCAGACATCTCTGCCTTGTTGGGAGGCGGCAAAAGACACGGAGCGAAGACTGTGGCTATGTTGGAGCTGGTCATCAAGTTCTCTGCGCATCTGACAAACAACACATACAGAAAACAAAGGGGAGAATTTAAATAATGTATATGTCACCTGGTGAACAACATCCAGGAGTTCTAGCTCATCCTGTATAAGGGAACAAGAAAATAAAAGGAACCACAACTTTAAACCAATTAATTTAAGGCCACCCTTGATAAATATGAGGGGTCCCAAGATGATCACATAAAGAAAATTGCACCAAATATATTTTTCTCTGTCTATTTTTTGCCATTTGTGAAAGCAATGGATACTTTAAATCTCTTTAGGTTCTGAAGATAAATTAAATAAATCAGAGAAGGAAAAAAGAAAATTGTTTGGACTGCTCATAATTCCCCAATGTCTAAAACCATAATCTGGATTTCATTTAAAAAAAAAAAAAAAAAATTAAAAGAGTCACAAATAGTTGAAAACCATGATGGATGGTGGCTTTAAATATTGCTTTCTCTGACATTAGTTCAACATTTTTAACTTTGCTGCAGATATTAATCAGGTAAAAGCAACATTGCGGTTTGGTTGCACTAATGCAAGCAGACTAATGCACTTTCATGTGCGCTGAACAATCTGAACAAGTTTAATTTCCCCACAGTTAAGTTCCCTCTCAAACCTTTGGGAGATTTTGGAGAGGAAGTCAAACAGGTAATGCAGACAGGAGGAGTTCCTGGCGGGTAGCAAACAGGACAGCAGCTGTAGGGCCGAGGCCCGGTCCTGTGGGCTGGAGAGCGCCTGGGCTTTGAGCAGCGCTGCGTGAAGCTCAGAGGGGAACAAAGGCACCGGCAGCTCCCTGCAAAACTGTTTGATGAGAGTCGAAACATCGTAGGGGAGGGATGTGGTCAAACAATCCTCTCCTCTATTCAGCTTGGCCTGCAACACACACACACACAACAATGGCACACAATGATTTACATGTTGCCACAATAAAAAGGGACACCAGATCAGATGCACAGCAGTGTTTGCTCAAACCACCACCACCATCATCATCATCATCATGGTGCTCTTGCTCCAGCAGAACTCATGTTAGTGCTATAGGTCAAAAGGTTGATCTTACCCTGAGGGTCTTAATTCGAGGAAGAGAGCCAGGTTTTCTGAACAGGCCAACAGTCCCAGCACACTCCAGAAGAAATGAACAAGCATTCACCAAAAAGCTGAGACACAACACGTTAAAAACAAAAGGGTTAATAAATCCTGGGACTGGACATCCCAGTTTAAGTTAATAAACGTCCTCATCCTGCCACTCGTACTCACCAGGGCACCAGTCCAAACTCTGGAATGTACTGACGCTGTAAGTTCTCCAGAGGAACACCAAAGATTTTGGCACCACTGATGAACACTCTCTCCTTCTTCTCTAAACTCTTTACAGTAATCCCGTAAATAACTTGAAGGTGAAAGCGAATCACATTACTGTCCGTAACCTTCATGCTGAAATGTTCAACGAGCTTTGACTGAAACACCACAACCACCTTCACTCACTTAGTAATATCTCTGGTTGAAGAAGGAGGCAGGCTTTATTACGCTCATCCATATCACCTGTGGCTCAGGTGACAAGGAAGGTAAGTGTTGTGTTCAGGGCACATAGGGAAAGTGGTAGATATGAGCTTTCAACTCGAAAATAACTTTCACTTCCCCTTTAAGGTGGCGATCGCTCTGATTTCATATACATTCTGAATATTGACTTGTGAAAAAAACTGAGACTATGTTCATAATAAGGACAGGTCCTAAAGGGTCAAACCTTTAGCAACACTTTAAGTATCAAAACAACGTTATGTCTATTAGGGGGAGATGTTTATTTACTATTTTAAGTACCTCCATCACCTGAGGCTATAATATTTATAATATTATAGAAACTAATATGTTTGTCATCCTTTTTTGTTATGTGGGAAATTAAAATGTCTTTTTTTAATCTCATAAGGTAAAAAAAAAAGTATATACATGATTTCATTTTTTTCTGTGAATTTGTCTTCTTATTAAAAAGTCCATAGAGAAGAGAAAGCTTTCTTTAAAGGGTCAAAACTCCAGTTACACTAAATATATTAACAACTTAACATATTAGAGGTATCATAAAAAAGTTACTACAAACGTTGCAGGACTTTTATCCTAAAACTATATAATTTCAGCCGAAATCTCACATTATAAAATGCATTTGAATCAGTTGTGTTCTGCAGACAAATCCATGTCTTACTTAGATTCATTATTAATAATTAGTTAAAATAATCAAATCAAGTGATATCAGTCAGAAGACATATTGGCATCTTAATGTTCAGAGACCTGTGCGCTGCATGTAAGACTCCAGACTGTTACAGTTAAAAGCAACTATTTTTATTACAACAGAACATGTATATACAGCAAAAGGCACAGTAGAAATACAGATATGGAGGGAGAGCTGGTGCAGTTGGTGTGGGTCTTTTCTTTGGTTTTGGTGCTGGTTGGAGATTTAGAAACACTTCCTGTGCACGATGGAGGGGCCCGCCTCATCGTATTCCTGCTTGCTGATCCACATCTGCTGGAAGGTGGACAGGGAAGCCAAGATGGAGCCGCCGATCCAGACGGAGTATTTCCTCTCAGGGGGAGCGATGATCTGCAGGGAGGAGCAGAGGTACATGTTGGTACGATAGGACATTTTTAACTTCCTGTCAACTGGATTTGAGCAGTCGGTGCTGGTCGATAAGGCTCACCTTGATCTTCATGGTGCTGGGGGCCAGGGCGGTGATCTCCTTCTGCATGCGGTCAGCAATACCGGGGTACATGGTGGTTCCACCGGACAGCACATTGTTGGCGTACAGGTCCTTACGGATATCAATGTCGCACTTCATGATGCTGTTGTATGCAGTCTCATGGATACCAGCAGACTCCATGCCTGGGCAGGTGAGAGGAGGAAGGAGAGTTCATCAGGTTGACAGGATATGAGTACCAATACGTAAATAATTACACAAATCATAATAATTATTATTAATAATAATAATAAGAGTTGACAGCAGCTTTAAAATACAAAGACATAAAGTGCTTTACGATAAAAGAACAACATAATGTAAAATAATTCAAAAAGAGATAACTAGAACACAGTTGTACTTGTAACCCCTAATTTAGCATTATATTGAAGTTATAAGGAGTTATAAGGCTGTTTTTAATTTAAGTTCATATAAACAGTATTTGTCATCATCTACACCATCTCTTATGAAGACAGATTTTTTATTATTTAAACTGTGTTTTACTATGATATCATTCATTATTTGTACATACACCGGCCTCCACTGAAAAATAGATTATTATACATGTATACGTGCTTAAAGCTAGTAAAGCTAGTAGTTTGTTATAAACCATCTGTGGAATGTATATATGATCCCTTTAATAACAAAAATATGTAAAGTAAGGCATTTAGAAAAATGTATAATAATTTGTCAAAATAAATAGAAATTTAAGAACATATATACTTGAGATATGTTATTGTCAAGCTAAAATGTTAGTGATTATGCCTTTCTGAGTCAGTAGTTGCCTTTCACTGTTCACATGAATTATAATCAGACACACTGTGTGTGTGCGGGTGGGCAGCGGCCGTGACTCACCGATGAAGGAGGGCTGGAACAGGGTCTCGGGGCAGCGGAAACGCTCGTTGCCGATGGTGATGACCTGACCGTCGGGCAGCTCGTAGCTCTTCTCCAGAGAGGATGAGGAGGCGGCGGTGGCCATCTCGTTCTCAAAGTCCAGTGCAACGTAGCACAGCTTCTCCTTGATGTCACGCACGATCTCACGCTCGGCTGGAGGGAGGACATCAATCACAGTTTAGTCTGTTAAGCCCGCATGACAACATTATTAACTGGCCGACCGCAAAAATTTACATTATGACGTAATAAACGAGCAGCTTTCTGTGTTTGCCTCAGCAGCCAGGAGCTCAGTAAAATGATTACGAATAAAAAGTGTAATTCATGAGAAATAAAATGTGGTTTTGCATCACATTCTCCTTCCAATGCATCCCATGCTGACGCTTTGTCAGACCCCTTGGGGTCACTGTCTAGCGCAGTGGGTCGCCTAGTGCACGGTAGCAGCACACACGGGGTTGACGTTGTCATATCAAGCAGAAAGACAACAAAAATACGTCATCCCTGCTACACTATATCGCAATGAGAAAACACTTAAAGTGTCAACTGTGAAGTCGCTCCTGGAAACACTAGAAAAAACAAACACTCTAAAATCTTTCCTCTGAGGTTGCCTTGACTAAAATACATTGAGGCAAAATTGTTTGATTTCATAAGCTTTTTCAATCAATGCGCATTCATTGGTTTATGAGTTTTTTCTTCTTCTGATCAGAGCTTAGTACCATAATCTCCTAATGTAGGCATATTTTATTTATGAATTGAATTGGAAACTAACTAAGTATATTGACTCCGTACAGTAATAACCTAATAAACTAATGTAAATAAACCTCCAGAAAACCTCTTATGGGTTATCCTTTTTTTGTTGGGTCCTTCTTACCGGTGGTGACGAAGGAGTAGCCACGTTCAGTCAGGATCTTCATCAGGTAGTCAGTCAGGTCGCGACCGGCCAGATCCAGACGCATGATGGCGTGGGGCAAAGCATAACCCTCATAGATGGGCACATTGTGGGTCACACCATCACCAGAGTCCAGCACAATACCTGTCCACAAAAAGCAGCAGTTTGCCATAAGAAAACACGTAAAGAGAGTGTGTTTTAAATCGGCCTGCGGTGCTGCACAGCCAAAGAGTTAAAGTCCTTGGTCGAGACTCACCGGTGGTACGACCCGAGGCGTACAGGGACAGCACGGCCTGAATAGCCACGTACATGGCGGGGACGTTGAAGGTCTCAAACATGATCTGGGTCATCTTTTCCCTGTTGGCCTTAGGGTTGAGGGGGGCCTCCGTCAGCAGGGTGGGATGCTCCTCTGGGGCCACGCGGAGCTCATTGTAGAAGGTGTGGTGCCAGATCTGTGACACAGGAACAGGGAGGGTTATGTCAGGGACCAAATTTACTCACAATTGGCTCTAATCAGGAATACAAAGAAACATATTAAGGCATTGCGGTGTTGCTCCACCTTCTCCATGTCGTCCCAGTTGGTGATGATGCCGTGCTCGATAGGGTACTTCAGAGTCAGGATACCACGCTTGCTCTGGGCCTCGTCTCCCACATAGCTGTCCTTCTGACCCATACCCACCATCACACCCTGAGAACGCAAAGCAAATATCACTCAGAACACATAGACACTTACAGACAGCCTGCAAGAAAGTTTTCAAATGTTTATCTTTCAGAAACGTGTGGCTCCGGTGGTCTTCCTACCTGGTGACGGGGGCGTCCAACGATGGAAGGGAAGACAGCACGGGGAGCGTCATCACCGGCGAACCCGGCCTTGACCAGGCCAGAGCCGTTGTCGCACACCAGGGCGGTGGTCTCGTCGTCGTCACACATGTTTGGTCTGTTCTGGGCTGGCCTTCTGCACGAGACCGAGGATGGAAACACAGACTCAGCATTAGTTTGTGATACTTAATTAAGGAGACAAAACCACTATTATGTTTAAATGTGTAATATTTCCATCTAAAGTCTAACTTCACATAAACCGTGCAATCCTGAGAAACAATGCAGCACTATGTTAAGTATGAAGACACGTCTGAGTGCTCTAATCTCCTCTCTGAGTCTCACAGCTGCCTGGAAAGCCAAAACGGGAAATGTGTCGTCCCCCCCCCCCCCCCCCCTCACTACACCCCCCACGTACACTCTCAGGTTTATTTTCGGCAACGGGACCCTTGTCACCCTCCTCTGCACCCACAACCCGTCCTCTGAATCTCATCGTTAAGCCGCGGCCGGTTAACAGCTGAGGCGTTGTGTCTTTTGACAAGAGGCAGGAGGAGGCCTGCGTCTCAGCTGTCGCCACATAGTGGACTCGTCTGTTTGGAGCCAGACCATGTGGCCCGATCCCTCCAGGATCTCTGGACACAGCCTGCATCCCCCTGCATCCTGCATCTCCCCTCATCATGCATGCTTCCCATGTCCAAATCGACATTACAACGTTCAATTTAAAGGGCTGCTGTTGCATTCTAGGTAAAGGTTTCATGCAAATGAAGCAGTCAAATGTTACTTCTAGCTAATCTGAATGAGCCAACTATGAAGTTACAACTGAAAATATGTGGAAAATCAAACCTATACTGCCTCTATCCACTCTTAAATTCCTCCTCTAAACTATTTCCACCAAAACTGACTCTGATACGTCGGGCCAATGTTGTTGAATGCTTTATAAACTTTTCCACATCAAGGCCATTCATTGCAGATAATGAGTTTGGTTCTTCTTCCAGCAGAGCTAAAGAACAACAAGCTCGAAATGAAACTCAACATCAATTGAACAATATTAAATATAATACACTGTACTTGTCATTCAAAGATAGTACAGCTTATTTTTTATTTTTTGAATATAGAATAAATAAGTGTTAAACTTGTGCAACATTATTTATAGAGGCAATTAGTATTCTAGGGTTTCCATAGTGTTTCACTCTGTATTTGAATAGGTGTTATTAAAGATTACTTATCTCCTTTTCTATTTCCATTTAACCAGGAAAGTCTCGGCGAGATAACAAATAAAATACAATTTGAAGTGTCCTGGACAGGATAAGCAGACTAGACTTTGACTGTTGTGGGTTTCAGTGGAGCGTTATCAGTGTTAACCACAGAGGGTGTTCAGCTGTAATTCAAGGAGTTGTTTGGTTCATTTTTTGGGGTTAAAATAAAATAAAATGTAACATTATCTATTTAAGCTAAACATATTTCAATATTGAAGGAACCTAATATGTTTCCTCTGGTTGTATCTATTGAGTCAGAGCTTCATGGCTGTCTCTTCACAGCAAGCATCCCATCACTGCCTCCTAAACCTCAGAGTCTTTCCTCGTCTGCAGAGTGCAGGTCATTGTAAATCTGGACGAGTTTTCCATAATTCTCTGAACTGTTCATTACTAATTTTAGTTTTCTCTTTCCTTCAAACGATTCACCCTCTCTCATGCTCAGCCCTCATCCTTCTCCCAACAACACATTATCAGCTTTGATCACAGAAACAACTTAAAACTGTGAAGAAAAAAATCCATTGGTTTGGCAGTAAACTGGTCTACAGCTGCAGCAGCGTCTGCTCATCCTCCCTGATTCCTATGGTAGAAAGAAGAAGAATAAAAGCAAGAAGACTAAAAAGGGACTCACCAAGCTGTAACCACAAGACTGGAGTTTCCACCGGGACAAAGGGCCGAGGGCGCAAAGTGGTCCTTAAATATGTCTCAGCCTCCTGAGGCTGGGGGGCCAGTGGGCGGGCTCAGGAGTTCACACAAGCCCAAATTAAGTGCTGCTTAGCAAAATGGTTCAGTAAAGTGGATACTGTGTCACAGACGGCATCAAACTGGGGAGATGTTGCCTTGGAGATGAACGTCAATGGACGGAAGGGAGGAGTAGTGAGAAGTTTAAAGATGACTTTTGGCTAGATGGGTGGTTGAAACCAATATATATGGTTACTACATTAGTATGCTGTATTTTAGTTGTAGTTTAGGTGTCAAATTATTTGCGTTGACTTTTTTAGAAGCAATTAATGCCCTTTAAATTAAATGTGGCAGACAAATTGGGACACTCAAACCTCAACAAGCAATAGGTTGTTTCCTCTTACAGCATCTTTTTCCCACTCCTGTGTGGAGCTGCCCTTCAGGTCCCTAAGGAAGTTTTAAGATGACTAATCTCAAGCACGGCACTGGGGATGTGGGTGGTTGGAGGGTGCGATGGCAATCAGAGATTTTGTCTGAGCAAGGAGCCGTCTAAGGGGAACCTGCCTGTGACAGTTTGTGTCGTTCCATGTGTGAGGAAGGAGGAGGGGGCAAAACATGCCAGACAGCTGAGATGCAATATTGTAAGAGGGGTGGGGGAAGGATGGGGCTGAGGCCTGGGCCCAGGACTCCAGTAGACGACAGATCCCTGGGACGGCCTGTGCGCAAAGCAACGGGAGGTATTCTGCGCTCTGATTGGCTCCAGTGTCGCCTTTTAGGGAAATGGAGTGCAGCAGTTGCCAGTGGCTGCATGTCGCCACAGACTGCGGCCCGAGCTCAGGCTCCTTATTCGTCACCTCGCACTGCCCCCACCATGCTCACGTCCCAGTGCTGGAGCCCTATCAGGCCACTGTAAGTGCAATAAGAATGTAAATACCCCCCACCACCATCAACACGTTGAAATATTTAGTGTGTAGCCGTGTGCTGTAATGTACCTCGGAGGGAAACGCTCGTAACCTACTTGTCTATTTCTATTTCAAGCGTTTACATAACCGAGAGCTACTTTCACATTTATGTGTCTTTGACAACTGATAACTATTCATAATGTTTCGGGTGAATTTCCCGAGGAATCATCACAGTCTGTTTTATGTCTTGTGAAGGTTCTTGTACAAGGAAAAATCCACCTACACAATGATCTAATGTTCAGATAATCAGTTCACTTCTTTGGAAGAGGAAGAAAAGCAGCACATCCTAACAATTGAGAAGTTGGAACAAGAGAATGTCCTTTTTGCTTGAAAAATTACAGCATCTTTCCCCCACTCATGCTTTGTTATCACAATTATTCTGTTGACCGACTAATCGATGAATCAACTTATCATTTCAGCTCTTTGAGGATCTCAGTCATTCAGAAATATAAAGCAACAACATTCAACTATGAAACCCAAGAATTAAAGGCATATGATGATCTTGTTGTTAAAGTTGGACACATGGATTATTAGATGTTGTTCTTCTGGCCACAGAGAAGCTTCCAGATACTTTCTTTACAGCAGCAAAGATGGTGAGTGGATGCAGTCCCTTCTGATGATCTGTAACAATAGCTAGTGGTGGAAGAAGCATTACTTATATAAAAGTAGCAGTACCAAACAATAGAAACACATTTAAACTTGTTCCAAAACAAGAGTGGAGAGGTGGAACAAGCCTTCACTAGCTGGCGAGCATCTAACCCATTCTCATTTCCAACTCGGCACATACGAACGCGCGGCCTGATCCCTTGGCGTCACTTTTTAAATGCTAAACTATGAAGCTCCTCTACAGTCGCTGGTAAATAAGTTAAAGCCAATTTGTGAACACGAGACATGAACAGTGGTCTCCAGGTGAAAGTCCTTTGTTCAGGGAATGAAACCAGGGAAGAGCACCCCAGCCCATATCGAGCTTTGAATGTTGTGTTTACAAACCGCAGCCGACAAATCCAATCACAGTCACAAGAAAAGAAAGGACCAAAAAAAATTACAAACAGAAAGAGGGTGTTAGTGCTTGATTGATTGATTCTTTATTTACAACAACTACACACTAGCACAACTAGACATGGACACAATGTGTGCTTCAATAAGGGTTTGTTTGGAACAGACTCTCTTGTTCAGTAAAGGGAACTAATGCTTCACATTGTTGAGCAAAATGTAGGAGTCAGAGACATCCCATTGGATGAAGCCACTGCTGTGTTTTGTCAACAGCTCCCTTCAGATCAGGGAAGCACCTTTTGGCAGAGTCCCATCTTTATCACCAGGTCTTTATCAGGATAAAGCAGATTGCTCTTAAATGGGTCATGGTTTTGAGGGACATTCGTCCTTATACGGGCATGTAGGAAGCACACAGTTTGTCTGATGTGACAGCTGCCCTCTGCACTGCATCCCCCAACCTCTTCCAACAGACACACACTCTCACACACACACACACACACACACACACACACACACACACACACCTCAGCAGCTGTTAGCAACAACTGCTTTTTTAACAGTCAAGTCCTGCTTCAACAGTTGTTGTTTTTTACTATTGAGGATGCCCTGTTACAATACATATGTCTGTGGAAATGGAAGAAAATGAGCACAATAAGTTATTGCATTTCGTGCCACATTGCACATTTGTGCAATAAATGTGAGAAATTTTAACGTCTTTTTAGTTTTTTGAGTGAAGAAAATCCTTATTTGACCACTAGGTTGTGATTTCCTGAAATCAAGCTGATTATAACTTATGTACTTTCACACAATCTTTGAGATTTTTACTATTTCCAGACTATAAAATAAATAGATGTTACAAAAATAACATAACAGTTACTGATAATGGGAGTCTGAGTTATATGTTTTGCACACTTCCATAGCACCGGAGGATTACAATTAACTTTGTCACTTCAGGGGAAAACATTTCAGTAAACAGCTGCTGACAACGAACATGCAGTCAGTGACATGTGCCACATGCCGGCTGTAAACAGCTGCCGGCTTGGTGCCGTTTGACAAACTGCATGCTGGTTGACACGATAATCATAACAATCCCATTAGCGGCTTTGTAACTGTAAATCATTGAAAGATATAATAAATGTGGCAGCAGAGACACGGTTTTATGAACATTACATACCATTTTAAAGAGTGTCTTCTTATTAAAGACCAATAATAACACAGATTTGTTTAAGTTTTAAAATCTAATATTGGCTGATACATTAGTTAAATAAAACCTGCTATGACTTTGGGGCAGCAGGAATAAGCTTTAAACACAATGCTGACATCACCTTTAAGTTGATAGGGCAAGTCACTATGTAGCATTATCATTCATTTCAAGTGATGTTTCTGATCAATATTTACTCTTTAGTTGTTTTTTGGTCTCAACCAACCACTGAGGTAAAGATCTCTGTCTTTAGCTGCTAAATACTCCACTTTGTTTACCAGCTAGTTGTTTCCGACTGTTGTTGAGCAGGTAGTCTAAGAGGGATTTAGAGCTTTTTCACAGGAAAGTACCTGCTATGGCCAGAAATTTAAATTAAATGAAAGCGGTGAGATTGAGCCAAAACAGTAAAGTGGGCCATACAGCTAAACAATGAGCTGAAACACTGACAGTTTCTCTGATAATGTCTGCTCTATAAAAATATGGGGTGCTTTGAAAGTTACCATGTCAGCGTGTCATAGTCCTGCGCCATGACAGGATTAACAAGCCTACATATGTGTCTGTGCTGTAGGTGGACGGAGTTAGATGATGAGCTGCATGGGGGTGAGAATTAGAGGACATTAACTGAAGTGCTGTCTAACAATTTAGAGGTAATGAGTTGGCAATTGAGTATGGCAATTCTAGACTTCTATTTCATTAGATTCCTTAGTTACTTTGCAGATTTAGATAATGTTAGCATATTCTATATTGGATGCCTGGTAGAAACTCTGGAAGAATTCAGCCCAACAGCTTCTCTCATTTGGTAGGTTTATTTCTCTGGTCACAATCAAAGTACTAG
The DNA here is from genome assembly GCA_023566465.1 of Cottus gobio. Taxonomy (NCBI): domain Eukaryota; kingdom Metazoa; phylum Chordata; class Actinopteri; order Perciformes; family Cottidae; genus Cottus; species Cottus gobio. The sequence continues at coordinate 13,892,695 of CM042226.1, read as the reverse complement.
CGCTGCAATTGCAAGAGCAGGGATTCGCTTCATCAACACGCAGGTTGACAGAAAACAGAACTGAACTCCCGTCCACCCGGAAGTCCGGCGGTTTTATACACAGATTCTCGTCACAGGTTTCATCGCATCATCCTAACATCTAATTGGCTCTAACCTTTCAAGGAGGAGGGAAGACACATGTCCTTTCCTTGTCTCTCCAGGCTGGGACGTCCATGGCCAGCCTACTGCAGCTGGTCTAACATAATAATAATAACATATGTGGGTGTTGTGGCGGTGCTCGGCGTGTATCTAGTCTAAACAGTCAGCGGTTCCTCAGGGACCTCTCTGACTCCATGATAACACTATTATTCTGGCCCTGAGCGCCCTGAACTGTTTCATAGACAAGAATGTACAATAATATAACAAACATCATGATTTATATTTTCAATCCCCCTTTTTACATAATTCATTATGTAAACTAAACAATATGAATCAGCTACAGAAACAGGTTATATTAATTCCTAACTATGTGTGCGTAATTTATGTAACAGGGTGGAAATCCCTCATCTATACATATATTCTACCACCAAGATGGCTAAATCAGTTCATGACTATGTGGGTGTTACTTGTCTCACAGGGTGGAAATCCCTAACAGATACATATATTCCACCACAAAAATGTCTAAACGCATTATAATGAAGCTAAGCTAACCCCCTTTCCTCCCTCCGGCATCACCTAGGCACATGAGCATAATATGGCACAAGCAAAACAGTAAAGAATCATCCTAGGCCCACAATCTCACGCCGTCTACGTGTGTGCGTATGCTACATGGGATATGGTCAAATATTAGCAACGTTACTCATACAGGAAGGGGGTCTGACTCGGTCTCTTCTTCGGATGTTGATTCTTTACCAAACCATCCTCACCATACTCCTCCTTGAGTGACTAACATCACTCAGGAAACAGAAGATCTCATCGCTCCTTTGAATCTTCTGGCCAATGCACTTTACGCACAGTAGAGGGCCGCTCATGCATCAGGTTACTAGCACCTTGTGGAGAAAGGATGCATGAGCTGTTGCAGATCTTCTTTGGGGATGGGTTAGTGGAGGCCGGTAATACACTTCAGGCATAACTGTCTAATACAGGGGATGCAACAACATCCACATAACGACATCACCACTGTCGCTATGACTATGGAGAGAAATGCAGATATAATTACGCTCTTCCACCTGCCGAACATACTATTTAACAGATCGTTAAGGGGGCTTACTATGCCCGAGTGTTCTGCCAATTCGTGGGACATTGCTCTCAGACCTTCTAAGGCCCTTGTGAAAGATCCATCTGGGGCTGTGTTATTTGGAATAGAAGTGCAACAAGTTTGGCCAAACATAGAGCAGACTCCTCCCTTCTCTGCTAACAACATATCGAGCGCCATCCTGTTCTGGTAAGACATCAAGGAGGTGGCAGACAACTGTCCATGCACTCCATCTAGGGCATCTCTAGTCTGGTTGGTCAGGCGTTGAATATTGAAATGTACATAATTCAGGCGGTCTACATTTTTATTTACTATGATCCACGGGAGAATGGATGCAAATCCATCAGCTATTTGGTCGGCCAGCTTATATTCGTTAGGGACCCCTCTGGGCACTCCTATCGCATCGAAATATATGGGGGACCCCTTATCTAAGTCTACAGTTCTCCTCTTCCTTTCCCACGGACCAACCCTTCTCTCCCGGGTTTCTAACTGCTGGACGTTCATCTGAATTACACTAATGGGAACTATCAATGAGACAGAGGCGCACGCGCCCTGCCAATTAGAGAGCAATACATTCATTAGTCGTCTTCCTCCACAGAACCAATAGATATCTGCCCTGGCCTACTGCAATTTTGTTACATTTTCCCAACTAGTGACGTTAAATGTGGTACCGCACCAATCTCTCTCAATCTCACCTACCAGAGCACCAATCCCACTTTCCCTCGCAAAACAGGTGCACTTATTATAATCGTCATGGTCCACCCCTCCTGTTTATACAAAGTATAACTCATTAGATCTAGAAAAAACCTTTTTAATGTAGTAAAGCCCACCACTAAAAACCTGGTTTATCATAGACACCATCCCCCCCTGTTGAGACATGGTCCAAACCATGTCTCAAAAGAGCTGCATATCTATATAAAGTTTTTACTGTTCTAATTGTACTACTGGTTGCAACATTACTTCTTTATGCGTATTAATAGTCTTGTTTGCTGAATTAGTTCTCTGTAATTCACAACTCTGTTTCAGTTAAAATCTTCCTACATATCACTTTGTCAGCTTCAGAAGTTCAGCATATTTCACTTCTACTTTCCACAGCCGCAGTTAATTTATTATCTATTATTTACTTTATGTCCTTGTTCCCCTAGGAATGTCAATAGCGCCAGAGTGTCTTCTCTGCCCTTATCTCGTGTTTCGGAACATACCCGAATGTCATCAACATAAAGTAAAATCTGTCTCCACTGTGGAGGTTCAACATCAGCTAGATTAGCAGCCATTCTCTTAGAAGGGCCTTTAGGACATTTACAATACCTCTGACTCTAGAGAAAGAGTATTCAGCCACTGGTGTTATTCTCTCAGCATCGGATAGCATCCCTGGAAAGGCCTAAACCTATTTTATTTTCATTGTCACAGGCTCTTCTCCCCCTTTTGACCATAAGGTTTTATCAATTATTTTCAAAAAGATGTCTCCCATGTTTTTAGACTTCCTTTTTAATTTCTTTGCTACAGTAACTCAGTTGTTGTGTAGGTTTTACTGAGGAGGAATAATACACCTTGAGACTCCCTCCCACAGGTTCCCACCCCTCCTCTCAGTCCTCTGCGTTGGACACAACCCTCCCACATCTCCCCTCATAGCATCCATCAGGTGGTTTAGCTAGCGAGAGATGAGGCGCACATTCACCCCTGAAGAGTTTCTTCTCCTCTTCCAGGAGATTGCATGTTTATTTTTGCCGTTGAGGCTTTAAAGAACCTGTTTTTATATCTTTTGTTCGGTCCTGAACATTGAAAGAACATCGTGTAGTGCATGTCCCTCATTGGTTGCTGCTTCACTTTGTTAGTTTTTCTTTTCTGTTCCTGTGTAATAGATTGCGTCCCTGTGTTGGCCAGGTCTAGTCTGGTGACCCCACGCCCTCCTGAACGTAGCAGTCACTCGCTTGTAACCGAACTACTTCCATGCTCTTCGGCGTTGGTTACACCCCTAGCCCCACCACAGACATACAATCCCTCTTTAACAGGTTAACTAGACAATTCATTTATTTTTTATTATTTATTTTATTAGGCAACACAAATTGTTGTCCTCTCTGCACGCCTGTTTTTGGATCCATGATCCTTGATGCTACCGATAGGTTTTTCCCCATTTGCTGTTTTCACCCCAATGGTGTTTGATGATCATTTCATTAATTTTTCCTTCTGAGGTTAGAATAACAGACCTGCGTGCTCCGGAATCACACAGAAATATTATCTCTCATCCCTCTACCATTAAAGTCACAAACGGTTTCTCCTCTTGTAACAAACACATCTCTATTTGTTCTAACTCCATATTCCCTCTAACTAATATTTCTCTCTCATTTTTGTTTTCCCTATATTTTACATCACCTCCCAGAGTCGCTTCTCTGCTGAGGTTGGCTCCCATCTTCCCCCGTTCCTTATTTATTTATTTATTTTTTTAATCTATTTTATCTTTCTATTTTAATTTTAAATGATTCTGCCCTGTGTCTCTCTTACATCCGCTGATAGAGGAGTTTAACTACAGGCGGGTTGCCCTTCCAGTTCCTTTTACCCAAAGTAGACAGAAGAGTCCAGACTTCCTCCCCAGTCCTCCCGTGGGAGACCAGGAGGATCTAGACCTCTTCCTATCAGCCTGCTTAAAAGCGAACGGGTCCCCCTGTTCCCTCGAACTGGGCCCTTCCCCCAGTCTCTATATCCCACGAAACGAAGCGCTTACCGGTCCGGACTCCTTACAATTTACCAACTCTCAAGCTTTTTAAAGTCCCTCAACTCCTTAGGTTGTGAAAGAAGCTCTTTAAAGTCCTGCAACCCCCGACAGACAGCAAGAGATCTCACCTGCAATGACCGGTTCGGTAAAAATTGGATCTCGTCACTCCTCTCTCCTCCAGCCATTTTTAAATGATTTAATCTTCATCTTCACTTTCATACCTACCCTCATCTACTCTGCCTTCTTCCTAGTTTGCCTGTATTCATCAGAATATATATTCATACATTAAATTGTACATTCGAAACGATTGGTGACTGTGGTCAACACGTATGGAGACCATCAGGGAGTCCGTAAAGCCTTCATCACCTCCCCCTATTCCCAAATTGTCTCTACCAGATATATTAAGGTGCATTCCAGATAATTATCACTCTTGACTATTACCCCAGCCATCAATAATGGCTCAAAAATAATGGCCTCCTGCTTAAGTGGATAGTACCTCATGCCTGACCTGAAATCAGATTTTGGGTGAACCACCACCGGTGTCGCACTCCTCATCGGTCCTACGTCTTATTCATGCGCAGACCACAGAGAGGCGGGCACCTCAGACAGCTCAGCCATGTCGACAGATGGAACATTAGACCCCATGGTGTCTATGTTTCGATTAAACATAAGTAGAATAACTCTCTTTTTACTATTAGTAATGTACATTCTGTTTTATATACATTGCCTTTTACACTGTACCGGTTCACAGGATCCTCTGTAGGCCTCAAGTCAGGAAGCAGAGTCTGCATGCTCAGCCAACCAGCCATGTCCTTCTCTCCACTCCAACATGCAGAAACTCCCCCTTGAACAACTCAGATTGTGTGGAAGACAGAAACAGAGACAGCAGCAGTATGCTTGGCCTGATAAATCCATATAGTGCAGCACTAATTGAAACTAACCTGAGTGACTCTGGAGTCAACCAAAAATGGAACAGCTTTACCTTTAGTAGTTAATTAATATGACTTATGGTCATTTTCTAAAACCTTAATTTTCATTCAAACATATGTGTGTGTGTGTGTGTGTGTGTGTGTGTGTGTGTGTGTACCTAACTTCTAATGTGTGTATTGCATAAACAAGCTTGTCATAATCCCCATCAGAACTTGCTCACCCTGTGTGTTGAGATGTGTGTGCGTCCCGTGGTCCCTCCCTGGGGTCCGTCCCGCCACCTTCTGCTCCCCTCAGTTGGATTTTTGCCGGGTCCTCCCACCAGTCCTGTCTTTATCCCACGGAGCTTGTGGGCAGTCCCTTCGCCAATGTCCATCTTAGCCACAAGTGGCACACAAAGTCTCTGGTTCATGTGGGTCAAAGTCTCTGGCCCTCAGTTTTTCTCTGCCTGCCCCCTTCTTCTCTTTTGGGTGCAAATCTTGTTCAAAAACACAACTTCAATATTGTCATTGTCCAGTTTGAGCCTTCTGCTCATCAGGTGGCCTGGTTGGCCTGTATTGTCCAACAGAATAGAAAAGAGTTCTTTCAACCTCAGTCCGTTCTTCTTTGGGCTTGTCACATGATTCATTGCGTCTTCAATGTCTTTTCCTCCCCATGGGCATTATCTCAACCTGGGGTTCGGATAGGGGCAAGCAGGCTCTGGGTGTGTCCTGGCATGGTTCCAGCTCAGCTTTCCGGGAGAAGGGTCGGTTCTTTTCCTCTTCGGACTGGTGGTTGGACGGCTTTCCCCCTTTAGAGCATATGGCGGCGGCACGGAGTCCAGATCAGGATCCTCGTGACCATGTACCTCGGACAAAGAAGGACACGGTTTAGCAGTGCATTCTTTTTCCATCCATTCACATTAATGTTATTTATTATTATACTCATCCTTTCATCTTCTCTTTTCCCTTCTTTCTGTTTCCTCTCTTCTCTCCGTTCCACACACGCTCTGAGCTGCTTCAGTTGTTGCAGCTGAAACTGCCTTTCTCGGGAATCCATTCTTCCCATTGTTGGACAGTTTGTCTGTCCTTCTCCCCAAATACCTCTTATCACTACGATAAGACTCTGTAAACAGGCTGCACAGGCTGCACTCTGCTCCAACTTTTACCCATACTTCTATTCCAATCCAAAGTTTATTTAGCACAACACTACCAGCGTAGTCCTATTTTATTTTCCTCCAACTTTTTAAAAGCTCACTTTATTCGGCTCAATATTTGGAGTCTTAAAATAAAAAATGATATGTCAATCATAACTATGTGAGAGCAACGTCAGTCCACTGACTTCTTTATTCTTTGCAGCACACAAACCTGCCACACCTCAAAACAAAAACAAAAAACCCCGGACCCACACCACTCTTATTTTAGTATTACCATTTATCAGTGGAGGGCCAACTCCCATTAAATTCCCCGTATATGATTAATCATTTTCCCTCTATCTCCTTTTCCAAATATCATTTCTGCATTACTTATAGTATATATTTTATGGCTTATTCACCCTGACTATGAGGAAACTCCTCATAGGAAATCCTTTTAACCGTAAATCAGAGGAAGGCTCCTTCTCTCCAGCTCCGCCCCAGCATTGCCTGACCCCCCTCAGATCTCACACACAGTCACCAGGGTCAACAATTTTGCTCAGTATTTATTGTAATTTACTTCGTTACCTTAGTAATTTTATTCTTATTCAATTATTCTTAATATGTTATCTGCCTACAACTGATTATTGAATGGTTCACAAAATACTCATTGATTTATTCCAATATATATATAAACATTGCTACTTAACAGTTCCCAGCAGAACATGTATTCTACCTCTTCAGCTCCAGAATTATATCTTATCTATCTTATTATCAACGTAAGTCTTGTCCCCAATTTCCAAGGATCTGCCATATTTTTATCCTTTTCTTATTAACACACAGTTTTCCCTAAAGTTCATTACACAATGTTAAAAGGCTATAACTCACAACATGCTCAATTCAACAAGCAGGCAGTTCATCACGCACCTGTAGACTTAAAGCAGAGCACAAGTTTCAAATTAGGCTTCATCAATAGCAACAGCAGAAATAGGCACGGCCGCCTTTTTCTCTCTTTGTTCAAAGAGAGATTCTTATTGTTTGGGCTGCTTGTGGCACATTTACAAATGCCCTCTTTATCTCAACAGAGGCTCATCATTCTTTACAAAGGGTTTTCGTAAGGAAGTTATGGCTCTTGCTTCATCATCTATGAATCTCTCCTTCATATTTCTACTGTGTTAATACTATTAGTTCAGTTGCATTCCTTCACTTTTCAAACTATTTCATTCATCTATGATTCTTCTATGACACATACATGTACATTAAACAAAGCACACAATCCTGTCTCAGCTGAGACATATCCAACGCTTTTGAAGCAAACAACACACTTCTGTTCTTAGTCCAGAGTCGTCACCCTGATAACTCAACCACTCTCATCTGCAGAAGTTACTCTCATCTGCAGGAATATTTTAGTACTTCCACCCTCAGGAATTTCACACCTGGGGACTTTCTCTCAAACCACCTCTCTTGGAGGAATTTCCCTCCCACATGCAGCACGTGCCCCGGGATTACGCTTCGTGATCCCAACCAACACTCATTCAGTTCGATGTATTACCACCTTCATCTATATGTGATACACAATATAATGTCCTTTATCAACAATTATGCCACAGTCCAATCATAGTTAATGCACATTACAATTTACACTATTGGGGTTCAATAAAATGGTTACTGGGTGTCGTGTCTGTCTTTCAGGGCGTCCTTGGGAGGCCCTCCTTCACGTTACCCCCTTCCTCCTCACAGACCTCCAATGCAGAAACTTTAGAAAAGGCTTTCTGCCAACCTTAGACGCGTCTTGGACATCGGTCAGTCTGTGAGAGAGCAAAGGCTGCACCGCTCAGGCCTGGCGCCCGCGGAGCCCTCCTGATGGCTCGACAGATGTTTTAAGTATTGTTTCCACTGTTTGCGGCATCTGCACTGCCGTCTTACCCATTATCGCAGCATTCATTTCCCCCAGGAAATGATTACAGTCGGTCAAAAACTCTTCTGCTTGCTCCAAACTCTTCTTCTCCTTTCCGCTACCTTTCCCTGTTTCTGCTAGTACCAGCTGTGATTGCTCTCTCCCCTTTCTAGCCATGCTCAGATGGCTTACCAGTCCTTTGCATGTCGGTTGGGGAGTTTTCTCCCCTTCTAGCATGCCTCTCTCTCCCATGCTTTCTGTCCACTTCACATATCTCTTTGTTACACACCCCTTATCTTATTATTATTGGGTTTTCTTCATAACCCTCTCATATGTTCTCACCAAGGCATGCCCCAGTGTACCTTCCGGGCACCCCTCCCATACCTCAATTGTTCTCTTCGTTCTTCCCATGTTCAACAGTTTATTCTATTTATTTACACGTATCCTTGAAGCTCAGGAGAAAGGCTGCAATACCCAATACAGTGAACTCGAACGAGAACCTTCTACTGTATCAGAGGGATACAGCGCTCGATCGCTGGGGTTTCTAACACCAGCTCACAAATATTGTTTTATTTCTCCCGGCTCCGTAGTACCCTAGACTATAATTTTCCCTTTTATTCCCCTTCAATGCCCCACAGATATGCAGTCGAACACCTTCTCCCGAGGAATTCTCAGTCCTCTTTCGTGTTCTGATACCCACGCTTTCAGGTTTCGTTAATTCACCAAGACTTACAAATATAACCCATACATTCCATGAAAAACAATACATCTTTCCCTGTGTCCTTATCCTCGCCTCTTGCGGCCTCGCTACCACAGCGGCATTGTCTAAACCCTAAACTGACCGTCACCATCATCGCTATATCGCTCCGTGACTTCAGTTACCAGAGGTATCAATGTATCACAAGGATTTCAACTTGGATTTCTACCGACTAAGAGTCGACCTCCGGTAGCTCCAAAGAGCATCCCTTTGTCCTATTTAAACTCTTTATTCGTATTAACTAAATCCCTAACCCTGTGGACACTTATTCTCTTTCCCTACTCAACATAACATCATAAACATCAGTGGAAATATGTGCTTTTACTTTACTTGTGACCAGGTACCATGTTATAACAATCTCTAAACTACGGACAGGGGCTTATTGTGCTGTTGACAACAAATTTAGTTTATCCAATCACAGACATTCTATTCATTTGAACAAAAGGTTGTCTGCTCACCTCCCTTTGAGGCCTCTCGTTGTCAACCGCCAAACAGCCGCTGGCCCTCGGCTGGGGTCCGGGAAACAGACGTCGTCACCGCTCTTTCTCTTTACCCAGGTCAAACAACCAACGTTCGGGGTCACCAAATTGTTAGCATATTCTATATTGGATGCCTGGTAGAAACTCTGGAAGAATTCAGCCCAACAGCTTCTCTCATTTGGTAGGTTTATTTCTCTGGTCACAATCAAAGTACTAGCGCTGCAATTGCAAGAGCAGGGATTCGCTTCATCAACACGCAGGTTGACAGAAAACAGAACTGAACTCCCGTCCACCCGGAAGTCCGGCGGTTTTATACACAGATTCTCGTCACAGGTTTCATCGCATCATCCTAACATCTAATTGGCTCTAACCTTTCAAGGAGGAGGGAAGACACATGTCCTTTCCTTGTCTCTCCAGGCTGGGACGTCCATGGCCAGCCTACTGCAGCTGGTCTAACATAATAATAATAACATATGTGGGTGTTGTGGCGGTGCTCGGCGTGTATCTAGTCTAAACAGTCAGCGGTTCCTCAGGGACCTCTCTGACTCCATGATAACACTATTATTCTGGCCCTGAGCGCCCTGAACTGTTTCATAGACAAGAATGTACAATAATATAACAAACATCATGATTTATATTTTCAATAACCAACAAATAGATTGCAAGGAATTGTCAAAGGTTAAGCTACCCAGGTAATACAAAGCAAACATTTTGAAAGCAGTTTTACTTGTGAATGTATGTTACCGCTGTGATACTTATATTTTTTACTAAAGTAAAAGATGCTCCATCATCTTTACTCCATCACTGTGTGACACTGTGTAAAACGTGGTACAATAAGGCAAATAGCACACACATATATATATATATATGTGTGCTATATATATATATATATATATATATATATATATATATATATATATATATACATATGTGTGCTATATATATATATATATATATATACATATGTGTGCTATTTGGGGCGACTGTGGCTCAGTGGTTAGCAAGTCGGTCTTTCAATCAGAAGGTCGGTGGTTCGATCCCCGCCTCCGGCAGTCTGCGTCGTTGTGTCCTTGAGCAAGACACTTAACCCTCATTGCTCACCGTTGCTGTGTCTACGGTCTACTGTATATCATGTAAGTCGCTTTGGATAAAAGCGTCAGCTAAATGAAATGTAATGTAATGTAATTTGCCTTATTGTACCACGTTTTACACAGTGTCACACAGTGATGGAGTAATGATGATGGAGCATCTTTTACTTTAGTAAAAATATAAGTATATATATATATATATATATATATATATATATATATATATATATATATAAGCTATTACATGCTACAGCTTCTCTTTGAAAACACTTAATAAAACACACCAACCTTCTCCCTTATCTCCTTATATCAATGCAACAACAGCATGAAAGGACAACACAAATGTTACATATGTGCAACGATTAGTGCTGACTATGATACATTAACAGTAAGTCATATAGTCATCATCATAATCATAATTTGAATGCACATTCCAGTATGTTTGGACTCACTATGTTTAAACGTGATTACTTTAAGCAACTAAAAAATAAATACAGGCTTTAACATTTCACCGGGCCTGCCAGTGGTGAACGTGCACTACGTGAGTCACGTGACGTGTCAACCTTACGCATTCTCAGCGTAGCATTTCATTGGCGGACCCGTGGCAACAGAAGTGAGTCCATAGTAACGGACTCAGGACGCAACAGTAGTAACTCACGTTAGCGAAACTAGCCAAGCTAGGATAGCTACGTCGTTATTAAAAGTTAGCAATAAAGTTAATTGCTACTACAAAAAGCTTAAGCCGTATGTAACCGCAAATTGTCGTCTCTTTAAAATGGGGGACGAAAAGCAACGAACTCGCCCCAAACGTATTTTTATCAACGACGTGGACAAATATTCCTCCAAACACATCGCTGAGGTAACGTCAGCTAAGCTAAACACGTTAAACCCGCTCACGTAATGCGCGTGTTCATATGAATAGTTTCACAGTGTTTATTCTGACCGTCTCGACAGTTCTTATCGACATCGCGCTTGGACGACGAGGCCTCTGAAGCAGGAGACACCTCCTCCCCTCGAGGCGAACCTGCTTTTCTAATAGAAGGAACTGTGACTCCGTCCAGAAAAGATGATCAGATCCACTTTCTGCTTGAAAAGTATCCGGTGAGTCAGGAAGTAAACGGTGCATTCCGTGTACAGACATCAGGTGCATAGTTGTTTCTTGGCTTTACTTCCAAATGCAGCAGGCAGGGTGGGGCGAAGTAACAAAGCATATCTACTCAAGCAGGTACTTGCACATTATATTTGATCCTATTATCATTTTATGCCACTTTTATGTCACTTCAAGGATACTTTTTAGCATTCTTTTGCAAACTACTCAACAAGATTGTTTTAATACAAAACATATATTGTAGACTACAATATGATTCATATATTAAACTTCCCCACAGTTAAAATAGGCTCCTTATATACACCAGTGAAATGTTGCTTTTAAAAATGCATCAATAATAATCATCACACAATGTAATATTCTGTTATGGGGGCATTCTGCATAAAGAGTACTTTTATGTTTTAATAGTCTCATTTGAAATGATTTTAGTTTTAACGTATTAATGCGCAGTATGTTTTGCTGGCAATTCTTTCAATGCAGGACTTTTACTTCATTGAGAATTTTATATTGTGGCATTTCTGCTTTTACTTGCCATACTATAACTATAATAACTACTGTATATGTAAATTATGTCTATTTCTGGACAATGTGTGATCGTATATCTAACTCTTTTGGTAGTCACCGACTCGAGACAAGCTTCTTGAGTGCCTGCTGGAGTGTGACGTAGTGGTGTACAACATCTCAGAAAGTGCTACACAACAGCTGATTGAAGAAGCAACATGGGCAATCACAGGTAAGTGAGTAAGTGGGTGTATTATGCAGTGGACTGGCTTTGCTGTTTCCTTTGTCTCGCTTAAACTTTCTTCTATCTCTTCCGACAGCCCTTGATGCCGAGATGAAGAACTTCAAGTCTCGAAAAATGTTCATCTTGGTCTCAAGTGTGATGACCTGGACCACGACCAAGCCACGGGATCCGGTGAGCCTGGAGGAAAATATTGACAAACTTGGCTTGTGAATAAAACCCAACCATTTATATTATAATGTTTCTCTTCAGGAAGAAACAGATGTTCTGCTCACAGAGGAAGAGTTCAGAAGACGAAGGCCACATCCTAATTTCAAAAACCACAATACTTTGGAGAAACTTGTGCTGAAACTGGGTAGAGGTGTATGTACACTTTTAGGATGAAAAGTTTGACATACTCCACAAATATTTCAACAAGCATGGTTGCATTTTACTCCACGCTATTAATATTAATTTATCTTACCAGGCCTTTAAAATGAAAAAGAAAATGAAAAGTGCACGTAAACATCATAGATTCTGTGTGATTTTGCAATCTTACAGAAAAAGACCAAGCTTACTGGATATGTTGTAGCTTGTGGGCTTCAGTATGGAAAGGGAGAGAACCTCTTTCACTACTTTTTCAAGGTAGATATTAAAATGTAATGTAATAACTCAGTATATTGTATGTTTGTGTATATACTAATATCCCAATTTGTGTTTTGAACAGGTTTCTTGGTTGATGCAGGTTCCAAAGGTTCCTCTCTTTGGACAGGGCACAAATCATATCCCCATGATTCACGTAAATGATCTTGGAGGGTGATTTTCATTTTCTATACTCCTACATATTCACTGTGGGTATTTTATTTTGATAATTGCTGAAGAGCTGAACTGTGTTTCTTTTCCAGAGTGATCCAAAACATTGTTGAACTCAAGCCAAAGTCAAAGTACATACTTGCTGTCGATGACTCCAAGAACACGTTGGAGGATATTGTAAAGGTAACCTTATCGACAACATGAATGCAGCAATACATGGAAGAAAATGAAGGAGTTGTAAAACACTAGTGGAGGTCGACCTGGTGACCTCCACTAGGAATATTGATTAGCTCTTGACTCTATTGTGAGCTTCCTACTGTGTTTCTACAATAGGGGAAATTATAAAAAGAATGTGCTTCAAAAGGCCTCAAAACTAATCTTATTCTCTGACTCCCTACAGATGATAAGCGATACACTTGGTTCTGGAAAAATTGACAAAGTACCTGAGCAGGATGCCATCGCCATGAAGGCTTTTAAGGTACAGTGTGAAAAGTCTATTCTTATTTTAAATAAATAAGAAGCGGGATAATCTCTTAATGTGCATATTTAAGTCTTTCTACATTTGTACATTTATATTCAAACCCATGACTTATTTCAGCCAGAGGAATTGGATTACCTTAATATCAACCTTCGCCTGGATCCTTCTGTTATAAAAGACTCCTTCAGTCTCCACTGGACGTCTGAAGCTGGGATGGTTGAAAACATGGCGAGCATCGTTGAGGAATACAAAGACACCAGGCAGCTTCTTGTGAGTGTTATGTACAGATAACAGAACACATTTAAATATATTTAAACCATTTATGTTACTCTGATCTTCAGTATGCCCAAATTGAATGTGTCAGTAAAGTAATCCTCAACATTACAAACGCATTGATGCGGTATTTAGGCTGCACAAGCTATTTTTATTCCAGATAACAGCTGCCAAGATTTCCCATTTCTCGTTTATTTTCACAGCCAATCAGAATCTGCCTGGTCGGACCTCCAGCTGTGGGTAAAACCACCATTGCAGAGAAGCTCTGCAGTCATTACCAAATACACCACATCAAGATCAAAGAGGTCATCGAGGAAAAGATCACACAGCTGGTCAGTGAAAGGATTGCATTTGTCTACCAGACATTACTTTTTCCTCTCACTGCTGTCTAGTAACTAAAGGAAATCTACCGCCCTCTTGTGGAAGGCCTTCTTTGCAATTTGAGAATCCTTACAAATATAGACAGACTCATTGTTCATTTTCCGTGTTCCTTCAATGTTCTATGCTACAGAAGAAGATGGTGAATGAAGCTGACCCTGAAATTGACAGTAAAGAGGAAGGTGTTGCAGAGAAACAACTGGAAGAATTTAACCAAAGCATTGAAATGAATAAAGGTTAGTTAGAGAATCACAGTCCAAAATAAGAGTGACTTGATTTGGTTTATTGACATTAAAAGCTGCGGTTTGGATGTTCGACAACAGCAGCTTTTGGAATAATTGAAACCTGTATACTAAAACTGTTGCTATAAGATATTAAAAGTAAGAAAGAAATATGCTATTACTCAATAACCTACCCAGAAACAGGTCTGATGCTGAGGGTTGTGCTCATTTTGACCTTTGACCTTTGCATTTGATATGTCTGGAGTTGGATTACTGCTGGGTTGTTGTTGCATAGAGAGGTGTTTAGTTCTTCACTTTAGGGCTAAACAACTGTGTTGGTCCATTAGGTCGACTGGCTGACCATCTAGTTTTTGACATTTTGAAAGAAAAGCTGAATTCAAAGCCATGCAGGAACCATGGATTTGTTCTCAATGGCTTCCTGAAGTCTTATGAGCAGGCAAAGCAGATTTTCTCTGGTATGTATCATCCATTCATTTAATTGCGATGTCATGTTTATTATTATCGATAACGCTAATGTAGATGTGGTGCTTTTATTATGCAGATGAGGACACAGAGAGCCAGGATTTGTTGCATAAAAGACCTGTGTGCAACAAGAAGATCACTCCAGGTTGTTGATGTATTTGTTACTTTAATTAACCGCACATTAAACCATTCAATTATTACAGAAAGGCAATCCCCCAACTCTTACCTAATATTACAAAACATTCTTATTCATTTTGTTTCATGTTTTCCAGTGCATGTTTTTGCCCTCAATGCGACAGATGATTTTCTGACAAAGAGAGCTCAGGGACTTCCACAGAGTGTGGCCGAGAACATGCGTTACACGAAGGAGGAGTTCGTCCCTCGCCTGAAGAGATACAGACAACTGGATACCGCGGAGGAAACCCTGCTCGACTACTTTGATGAGCTGGAGATTCACCCGGAACATATTGGTACTCCCCTCTCCTTTTAGTCTTGTTCTAGTTATGGTGTTTCTTGATATCACATTTCCTGTAAACACAATTGCTTCTTGGAGCACGCTACTTCTTAGTTACATTTCATTTAGCTGACGCTTTTATCCAAAGCGACTTACATGCTATACAGTAGACCGTAGACACAGCAATATGAGCCTAATGAGCAATTAGGGTTAAGTGTCTTGCTCAAGGACACAATGACTTTGACTAGCCGGGGGATCTAACCACTGACCCGCTAAACTACCGACCCGCTGATTGAAGAACGTACCTGCTAACCACTGTGCCACAGTTAAAACAAATTGAAGTTTAATATAATAGTTAAATACCTTTAGGGAAATATACTCATTTGCTTCATTGTAGAGTTAGATTAAATGAGTGATAACACTATTATGTCTGTGCAGTTAACAGCTCTCTAATACACACATTATTTGTTGCTATATAAAAACAATTGCTACAATTAACCATTTTACTGGGAGGTTATGTGGCGAGCCACTTCTGGGCGAGGTCCACTAACTGCATGGAGTTTCTGCTGGTAGCCTGTCAACTGCTCATCCCCGTAAAACAGGAACTTGTCCTTTTTACGTGTCCATTGAAGTGAGGTTGCCAACTCACCTCCCAATGGTTCCGTTTCTTGAAAGTATGTGTGTCCCGTCCCTCTCCAGAGGTCACTGCAGCTGATTCAGAGTACACAGATGTTATGAAGAAGATCACAGAGATAGTGGGGATTCCCAAAAACTATGGCCCTAGTCCAGAGAAGCAGGAGGAGGAGGACAGAAAGAGAGATGAAGAGAGGAAGCAGAAACTGGCTGAAGATGCTGCAGAGAAGAAACGAAGGAATGAAGCTGCACTGGCTGAGATGGCTGCTCAGTACGAGGAGTGGGTACGTGCTGTGTAATGCATTCATGGATGGTCGAGATTCATTACCACGCCACATTGGGTGTATGTACTTCGCTAGAACACAATGACTTGTAAATACTATCAGCCAATTGAAACATCTTCTAATTCATTAGCAGAGGAATTTGTCCGAGGTGCAGCGGCAGGAGTGCGAGCTGCAGGCAGCTCGCTCTCTTCCTCTGAGGAACTATCTGATGAAGTATGTGATGCCCTCGCTCACTGAAGCCATGTTGGAGTGCTCCGGCATCAAACCAGAGGACCCCGTCGACTTTTTGGTATTTACACAGTAGAGGTTCTCATATTGAGCATATAGTGCTGTTAAGTACTGTATGAGTGAATTGTTGCAGTGGCTGATGGGTAATGTTTTGTTTTGGCAGGCTGAACATCTACTACGGCACAATCAACAATAACAATCAATCGAATGAGGAAATTATCCCATACATGTTATTTATTTGAAGTTTTGTTTTTCCTCCTGTAATGTAGTCAAGGATGATTATACAATGAAAAGAGTGTTGCATCAGTGTAAAAGGATTATATTATTTATGAAGGAATTTTATTAGAAGGTTGGTTTTTTATTTAACTTTGTATTTTAAATTGTTTATCAAACTTGTCCACGTTGGATTGGGCCTTTATTGTAATTTATTAGTTTACCTGAAGTAAAGAAAGCAAACGCTGAGCAGTTTTTTGATAATACTAACATTTCCCTGATCAATACTACTCTCAATGAGCTCTTTATAACATATTTATACATTTTAACTATTGACTTTAGTAATGGATACTAAATTATAATAATAATTTTTAGATCATTCGTAAGCCATTATAAGAGCAGATTTTAGGTTGGTGTGTCTTTTAATTTGAAAATCATTTACATGTGCTTGTGAGTTCTGCAGTTATACATATTAATAAAGTAATACATAAAGGGTTGTGTTTCTCATTTTCTGATAAGCATTCAGTAGAAATTAGTAAGTCATTTTTAATCAAATTTCCATGTTAATTTGTCCTTGACTATAACCACCCAGTCTGCAGTTGTAAATGTAAACAGATGTTAATAAATGGGTTGTTGTCCAGATGCCCTGCAGCCCTTTTTAGAAGGTCAAAGGTCAAATGTTTCATTGGAGGGTCTCCGCCTCTATACATGTATTAATTAATTATGAAATTGGATATATGTCCAGAAATAATCTCAGCTAGCCGTCAAAGTGGAAAATACAGTATTGGGTCCTGCACATTAGGAATATGAAAGTCAAACTGAGAATTACTTCCAGATGCAAACTCATTAGTGCTTTAACATTAACACATAGAGTAATAAAATACTTTGCAGATATATTGTGATATGGTATAAATATACTATATATATAATATATATAATCATAACACACTTATAACACTAAAAAATACACTTTCAATATGAAAATTAATAATAATGTTTCACTTGGCTTAGCGCTTGTTAGGAAGGTTTAAAGTTCAGCCAGGTTTCCACTCTTTTCAGATCTGTCGTCTTTCTGCCTCCATCTGGTTTATGACTCAGCTCCCACTCTGATGTGAACTCAGAGCTTACTGGAAGAAGCGTGCTGACTGGTTATGATCCAGATGATGTAAACAACAATCTTTGTGCAAAATTCTTCAGTTGAAGGTGAGAGACGCAGCTTAAACTAATTAATACAAAAAATGCATTTCATAAAAATCAACGTCATTCCTGTTTCTTTCTAATTTACTTTACTGGAAGAAAACATGCTACATATATTCATGACATTTATCACTAAAAAGAAATGTAACAGTTATTCCTGTGTTCATGAAAAAGTTGCAGAATGAAAACAAATCCTAACTGCCAACAATACATTAAGAAAATTCTCATATTCTTGCATATTATGTGAATCGTTTAACTCTTATTGAGGCTACAAATCTACTTTTTTGAACACAAGGTGGTGCAGGAATTCTACCTAGAGACTTCACAGAGGCCCGGCAGAGACGAGAGCCTGTATTCAAGTGTTTATATGTTTCTATTTCTCTCAATTCAACCTAAAGACAAAAGAGTTATAAGATGCATTGTGTTGCTTTGTTGTGCTTTTATGAATTAGTTAGTCTGGCTGAGGCAAAGGGCCTTTGTTTTGATATTGTTGTAAAATACAATAAGAATGCTTTGCTCTACTTGTTGTGGAGGCCAATCTGGTGTCTACATTTGCTTTGTAGTTCCTTTGTGACTGAGAATCTGTGGAATCCAGCAGATAATTAGAAGCTGTTTGCAGACTCGCTCATATGGAAACTAAATCATAACAGAAGCACTTCTTGTCACAAAGTCCCTTTATGTACAAATTATGACCACAAGTATGTGGCAAGACTAGCATTTTTCAGGTTGTTAAAGCTTTTAAAGCAAAGCTGTGTAATTGTTTCTCTCGCTGTGGACATTATATCCATACTTGAGGTTATTTTACTGTAACTATTCTTAAATGTTACATATCAAAACCCATCTCTACTGTATTTTTCAATTCTAAAATTAAAGTAGTAGCTGGTACAGACATGAGGCTGATTAAATCTCTCACACCTAAAGCTAATTATTTAACCAGAACTAGCTGTGCTGTGGTCAGAGTAAGAGAAAACACCTGTGTGGTGTTTACTCCGTAAATTGAACCCTGCAGAAAGTAGTATGTTTGTCATTATTAGTATTAGTATGTTTACATGTTTCATGCTTAAATTAGTTAATTGCTGTCTGTGTAAATGTGCACAACAACCACTGTATTGTGAAAAATATGAAATCAAATATGATGTTGTTCTGAAATGGGCCATTTGTTACTTTGAGTAGATGTGTGATGCAAATATGTTTCACTGTAGTTCTAATTTCGCGTAACTAAAAGATCTGAGTATGTCTGCACTGCTCGTGAGAAATTCCTTTTAATGACCCGATAAATACGCCTCAAATACACAACACGAACAGTAAAAGCAAAGTCCGCTGTGTCGCTGTTTAAAGCGGGGGTTGTGAACGAGCCGGCGGTCAGACTTTAAAAAAGGGAAGTTAAATGTGTCAAAACAAGCAGGAACAAGGGGACGAAAGGCGTTGGGAACAATCGCTCAAGTGAATAATAGTGGGGCGCTGAAGAGGGAATGTGGAGCAGGTTGAGCAGTGTGGAGGTCATGTGATGGGAAAAGGTGTTAACACACTAAAGACTGCTGCTGGAAAGAAAAAGAATGTCAGTTTCTTAAATAGAAATGACTCAGGAGTAAAATTCTGGCAAGAGACACTGTAATTTTCAAAAGGGCAAAGGGTCGGCCCAATCAGCCAAAAATAAAAGTGTTGTTGCTGACACTAGGAGAGGCGGAGTGGTCTGGCATGACAAATTAGGACTGACATCCCCGGCAGGGAGCAGGTCCAGCTCTGTCACTGACATTTAACGTCATATTTATGGGGAGACACGACGAGATGTCCTGCCAAACACACACGGTTCCCATAATTCATGTTTTCAATATGTGTTCAGCTTTTTACTGGACCCCAAAGTCAGCCAGCCCCTTCCTCGTTACCAGTATTTCACTGCCGTAAAAAGGAGGATATTATTCTCCCTAATTAGAGTTATTTTTCCCACGATGCACTCGAGCAGGTAAAGTTCCTTATTAGTTTCATCCTCAAGCTGTAAACTCTCAAATAACAGTTTCAAAGAAATGCAAAGAATCCATTGTGAATAGCTGAAGCTGTATTTGCTCTCAGGTTCGTTTTGGAAAACATGAGTCATCATCCCAGATGGTCCAGCTGGCTCCTGTTGTACTGAGACTTCTCACTGGCTCCAAAGCATGCTGGGAAAAGACATCATATTGATAGGCTAAAAAACAGTGTATCACTCCTACTTTACTGTTATCAATAGTATTGCATAGTATGACAGTTAATAAAGACACAGCACTGAAGTGTAAACCCCACAGTGGTCACAGCCAGAGGTCGCTCTCTGGTCGGTCTGCAGTGGAAAACCTTTCATTTAGGATGTCAGAAATAGTGCATTAGTGAGGACTTTCACCTGAACAGGCCAGGAAGAAAGGTCTCATTCTGTGGTGAAGGGCGTCGGCTCAACCGGCTCAAATACAGAACACTCGTGGTGGAAGATAGTCCTCCATCCTTTCCTCCACCTCGTTTGACTGCCTGCTTTATTCAACTAATTTTAGTTTTGAGCAAATTTACTTCAGATTGTTTCCTAATGTTATATCCTCATTATGTGTTTCTGTGTAAACTCTGATGAAATGTGATATTTTAACCTGTGTGGGTGTATGCATGTATGTATGTGTGTGTGTGTGTGGGGGGGGGGGGGGGGGGGGGGGGGGTTATGGAGGAAAGTATAATAGAAAGAGATTATGTTTGTTCTTGACTGAGATGATGATGATGTCAAAGAAAAAGAAAAATTACCCACGGTGCCAAATGATCTGCAAACAGCTTTGTGTGTGTGTGTGTGTGTGTGTGTGTGTGTGTGTGTGTGTGTGTGTGTGTGTGTGTGTGTGTGTGTGTGTGTGTGTGTGTGTGTGTGTGTGCGTGTGTGTGTGGGGTGTGTGTGTAAAGTCAGAGTGAGGTCTAAGGTGGTCTCAGTTAGACATGTTGTTTTATCTGCTATGTCTGCCAGTCACAATAACCTCTACCACCCTTGTAGTGCTCTCTCTCTTGCTCTCTCTTACACACACACACACACACACACACACACACACAGAAAACATGGAAATAACATCTACCACCCCCGTGGTGGTCACCCTAACATCTGCTGGTGGTTGAAAATAGCAGAAGAGGACCACACACACACATCTACACATAGATGCCATAGATGTATGTTGACAGGGAAGGCCAGTGAACCATCTCAGTGTATCTCAATGCTCAATGACACACACACACACACACACAGACTGAATGGTACCAAATCCAACCTATAAAGCCAACATGTCAATGTGTCGAATATGTTTTTTTTTTAGGCACTGGTGACTGATCATGTTACTCCATTATTTATTGAGCTCGCTGCCCAAATAGTCATTAAGTGCTCATGTTTATACACATTGTATGCATAGCAGTGTGGATGTTTTCAGGGTTGTATTTTGATGATTCATACTGTATTCCACAAATGTTCTGTCAGGCAGTGTGATCTATGCCTCCCTGCACTTTTGCTTGAGTACACAAGCTTGAAAGGAACTCTGTGGATCAATGTCGGCTCCGCGCTCTTCATAATGAGATGGAGATCAGTGATGATAGAGCTAACAAAACAAACAGCCGTGACCGAGCCGCACGCACACACACGGACAGCTCTCGTTGAAAACGAATGAACAATAAGAGCGTCATTATCAAGGCTTGAAATGAATAACAGGTCAGCGTGGAGAGGCAGTTATTCTACCTGGATAGTGTTAGAAAATAATGCTTTTTAGTGCTCCTAGTGAGAGCTAGAGAGTTTACATTGGAGGGTCAAGACAAATAAATAACTCTGTATGGATTATCAAATATCGAATGAATGACACTGTATGTACTACACAAATGTATTAATTAGAATTATGAAATGTATTGAGTGATTGTGGAAGGCCCCGCGACCCTAAAGAGGATAAGCGGTTCGGATAATGGATGGATGGATGGATGGATTGTGGAAGGAATCCTGAAAACATCAGGAGCCCACAAACAGTTACGCAGCCTGAAGATTGGAGCAGATAGATAAGGAGGACATGCTCAGGAATGTGAGAGGGGGTTTGGGTTGACCAACACCTAAAAGGACGAGGTCTTGTCCAATCAATGGACTGGAAGAGATAATAGCCAGAGGAAGGGGAATATTTGAGTCACATGTGTCTTACTGTCGAATATAATCGTCTTATTTATTTTTTAAAGTCACCATTATGTCATACAATTATATTAATACTATATTTAATCAAAGAGGCGGGAACATAGAACATTGGTTTGATTTAGATTTCTTTCTTTATTCAATTAATTTGGGGTAAACCTGATCACCAGGAGTACACCCAACATGAATAGTGCTAATTGAGTATCTAATTAGTGAATTTTTTGGATTATGTGGGAGGAAACCTGAGTACCAGGAGTAAACCCACGCAGGCACAGGGAGAATATTCAATCTCCACACAGAGACGGGTGGTGGTGTCTCTGTGAGGCTGCAGTGTTAAATCACTTAACACTGCAGCCAGTGTGTCGCTCTCTGTCGTTGGGGAAAGGTTGGATGGATGATGGTAGGGAGGGATATGGAGTTAGGGAGACGGTGGGAGGGAAATGGAGGGAGTCTGCAAATCTGCAGCCTCCTCCCGCAGTCCGCTGCCATCACGGTTTGTGTTTCTGCCGAAACAACCCGTTTTCATCTTTTCCTCCTCTTGTTTTGCCTTCATTTTCTGAACCATCTTCTCCACCTCGGTCTTTTTATCTGCCATTTTTTTTCCGAAGATGCCTCTCCCTTTTTTTTCTATCGCAAGGCAAACATCTTCGAGGACGATATTGTACTCGGTCAGGTTTTTGACCTTGGAGGACAGCAGCTCAACTTGAGTGTGCTGTCTGTCCTGCGTCTCTGCCATGCCCTGGACATTGAGATTTGCAGCAGCCAGAGCTGCTTCGCAAATTGTCAAATTTTCAGCCAGATCTTCGCTTTTGGTTTGCTTTTCCTCCAACGTTGCCTTCTGAAGATGGAGTTTTTCATTGAGCTCGGCAATTTCAAGATCTTTCTCCTCCTGAAGATGGAGCTTTTTCTTGAGCTCGGCAATTTCAAGATCTTTCTCCTCCTGAAGATGGAGTTTTTCATTGAACTCAGCAATTTCAAGATCTTTCTCCTACTGAAGATGGAGTTTTTCATTGAGCTCGCCAATTTCAAGATCTTTCTCCTCCTGAAGATGGGTTTTTTTATTGAGCTCGCCAATTTCAAGATCTTTCTCCTCCTGAAGATGGAGTTTTTTCTTGAGCTCGGCAATTTCAAGATCTTTCTCCTCCTGAAGATGGAGTTTTTCCTTGAGCTGGCCAATTTCAAGATATTTCGCCTCCTGAAGATGGAGTTTTTCCTTGAGCTCGCCAATTTCAAGATCTTTCTCCTCTTGAAGATGGAGTTTTTCCTTTAATTCGGCAATTTCAAGATCACTCTCCTCCTGATAATACATTGCGTTCTTTAAAAACTCCTGAGTGAGTGCTAGACTCCTCTCCAGGCGCTGGTATTTAATTTCCCCTTGATGAACCCTCTGGCAGAAAGTCCACTTCTCAACTTCGGATCTTACCTTACTCTTTTCCATCTGGCCTTGTTTGTTACTCAACCAGGAAATCTGATAATCTGGCGAGGACAAACTAATTAGTGGAACGATCGCGATGCAACAAAAACCTGTGTGGCAAGTTGAAAGATGTGCACTTTTAGCAAGCTTATTTCATTGTCTGTTTATGTTGAAATGTGAAATGTTAAAAAGATTGTTTAAAAATAACAAGTGTAGGGGATAACTGATCTACATAGTGGTCTTGATCTAAAATCTGAGATCGATTGCTTTAGTCTCCGCCCACATACCTCGGGGGAATTCGCAGCCTTTTTCCCTCACTTCAATAAAGTTCTTACTGTGAGAAAGACTGCATTATCACTCTCATGATCATTTCTCCCCCATTTTCAGGTTTGTTGTTAATTGGTGAAGTTAGGGTGTCGGTATGTATGTGTTTCCTGAGAATGTTGTGTGTCTATTGTGGTTACGTTGGAGTTGAGTTTTTGCTGTGAATGTTGGTGTGTGTGAATACCCACCTGTTTTAGCTAGCTGTGTCAAGTGACACACAAATACCACAAGTGTCCTGCATATATTGTATTCAGGAAAGAAATGATTCATTCAGACACCATGTGTTGGCCAGATTGACCTACTGTACTGTACCTCACACCAGAGTGTCACATGTTCATGCACACACACACACACACACACACACACACTTCTTACCAAGCTGTGTTTGACAGCAGGGTTTGCTTTTGTTGGATAATAAAACAGGCCAAAGAGAGACAGAGAGAGAGTGTGTGTCTGTGTGTGTCTCTCTGTGTGTGTGTGTGTGTGTGTGTGTGTGTGTGTGTGTGTGTGTGTGTGTGTGTGTGTGTGTGTGTGCTTGCATACAGGCATGCTTCACCATGCATGCAAACCAGTCACCCACATGGGTCCAATAGGTCAACTCTCAGTTGTTTCAAAGGGCAACATGTTGTGTCTGTGTGTTGTTGCTGGTGAAGATGTAGGTCTCTCATGTTGTGCACATCATGTGCTTTGACATCTTTCTTTGAGTTATTTAACTGCTCGGGGAAGGAAACTTTAAGATGCAAACAAAAACAAGCTGGGAATGATCTTCATCAAAGTCTGCAGGTTCTGGAGAGAACTGCCTCAGGTGATGTCACTTGAGGCGGCTTCAGTTGGTGCTGAAGATTACAAGTTAAAACATGTAGCTGGAGGTGTGGAGTTGAGATCTTTGAAACAATCTAAAAAGACAATTTCGTCTAGCATGCACAGATTGTTTTCATCTTGACTAAAAGGACACCAGACTATAAATTAGTTTCTGCACAAAGCAGAAAACTAAAGCACTAAATCTGATGAACTAGATTATAAAATACTTCTCATCCACATTTTGCTTGGCCATGTCTTTAAAACATATAATCTCTTTGACTAATGTGGATGATCCAGATTCCAAACAAAAATAGTATAAATACAACATAATTATGTATCTCCTCTAGCACCGTGGTTGAGCATCTTATAGTTTCAATCAAAATAAACCGTCCATGTGTCCATTAAAATGTCATTAAAATGTAATTAACAACACATTTCAGAAAAGAACATCATCCTCTTACAAATCAAAATTGTATTTAAAATTACTTCACTGCAGTAGCTCTAGTGAGTCAGTGGCATCCCGCACATTTAGTTCAAATAATTCTTCCTTTCATGTCTATGATCAGACTTATTAAGGACACGCAGCTAACACAGACCAGGTGATGTTCTGCACTGAGGTCCCGTGACATGTATTTTTCTATTTTCAGCATGTGCGCTCCAGCTGTTCAATCTGGCGGCCACGTGTGGTTGTGTGTGTGCGTGAGCTTCGCACAACATGTTTATGATTTTGTGGTTATTTACAGTAAAAGTGCAGAGGATCAAACAGCTTTGACCCCTATTTACTTCACTCATTGTCAAATCAAATGCATAGCATTGATGCAAGTAGAGTAAATTAATGACACTATGGGGAGATGTTTAATTTTGCCATCTGGATGTTGCTGCAAAAAAAAATACATACCATTTTATCAAAAAATAAATAATGTAGTTCAGATGTTTCAGAAAGGGATATCAAATGAATGTATCGTACACAGATCTGCACAAAATACCTGCATGCCTGTGTCTTTCCACCTAAAAAAAATAAAACATGGTGTGCTTCCACATGTGTGTGTGGATACATGATCTTGTTTATGTATCGTATCAGCCAGTCAGTATTGTGCACCTCTGACATGAACGCTATGACACTGGATCACTCATGTACTCCATCTTCTTGACAGCGTAATAAAGCCTCTGGTGGGAGGGCAAAAAATGGCGCTGGCCAACATTTCTCGTATTCCTCCTGGAGCATCCGTTCGAGTAAAGGAAGTTTCAGCAGGTTCTACTCGTGACTTCTCGGCAGGCTCCAGGGTAAACGGGCGCTCTCGATCAATCACAGATACAAATATCTGAACGCTTTCCAAATGCTAATGAGACCCAGGTCTGCTGAGGCCTCGGAGCAGAGGATCCTTGGAGTCTGTAAGAGGAATGTTTGGGTGGCGAGAAGAGGCCGTCCGGATATGTAAAGAGGGAAAATGTGATTTGTGAAGCAACACAGAAATAATTACCAGCAGGTTATCCTCCGCTTGGGACACACTGAGGCTCTCTGGACCGTATAGATTTCCAGTGGAAATCCATCATTGTGCAGAATGAAAGCTCTTCTGGTTGTGAATGCTTTGAGCCTGCTGACAAACAAACCAAACTGAAAATAAAAGCGGAGGTAATAAGAGGGTTTCTGTGTTTACATCAGCGAATGAGGTAAGAATGTGTTGGGTAGGTGGGTGGGTGCGTGTGCGTACATGTTTACGCGTGTCTCAGGCAATGACATTATAAACATCCCATAATTATCTCTGATTGCCCCGGTGACCCCCTGACTCCTACAGCTGCTATCAAAACGTTAAAGGCCCTGTGACATTTATTGCTTCACCATAATCTGCTCCCCATGGAAGTGATTATCTGCTGAAATGGATTTGTTTACTGTGAGTGTTTCACATACGAGTGCATTTACATGTCCAGTACATACTGTCCTGACACCAACACATAACTAGCAAACCCACATCTGGTTCCACTATACACTATATATATATATACTCTATATGCAGGGCTGGGGAAGCTACTTTGGAACTATAGCTTTGCAAGATATCCATTACGAAGCTGAACTACAGCAACACTCGGAAGAAGTCAACTAAAGGTACTGAGAAAAAGTAGTTCAAACTGCTTTATACAAAATTATTATGAAAAATGACAATGTACATGTGATACTAATCAAACTTAATATAATACAAAAAATAACTTTACTCAAAAAAACTATAGATGGGAGGTGTCAAAAATATATGCAAGATTCATGACATCACATTATGATGAGTGATGTTATGAAACACATATTGATGTGTTTTCCTCTCTTTTTCAGTCCATACATGGGGGCGACTGTGGCTCAGTGGTTAGCAAGTCTGTCTTTCAATCAGCGGGTAGGTGGTTTGATCCCAGGCTCCGGTAGTCCATGTCGTTGTGTCCTTGAGCAAGACACTTAACTCTAATTGTTCACCGTTGCTGTGTCTACGGTCTAATGTATACTGTATATCATGTAAGTCGCTTTGGATAAAAGCGTCAGCTAAATTAAATGTAATGTACATGTGCAAATGAAACTCAGACCAAACAAGTCATTTCATGCACGTGTGTGTCTACTTGTGTTTATGTTTAGTGAGTGTAGCACGGGCAGCATTGGAGTATGGAAGATCACAGATGTATGGCAGGGCATGGAGCCCGGTTATGTAACGCAGGGAAGAGGATATTTAAATTAGCAATGCCCAACATTCCTCCTCTGGCAGAGCTGAATGAATGAGGCTCTGCTTCACTTGAGATAAAACAGAGAGCAGCGAGAAGGAGCAGAGTGAAGTGAGTTGAGCAGCTGCACTTCTGTTATTCTAAACACATGGAGGGAAATGAGGAAAGGATTTTATACTGCGGCTCCTCCCAAAAACACTGGATGAGGGTTAACCAAGGGTCTGTGGTGTGTCTGTACAGGGTCATGTTTTGGGTGCAGCTTTAAGAGAAAACACACCATGTTTTATTATTACAAACCATCAAAAGACAGAAAATAGAACTAAAACAATAAAGATGTGGGTTTTAAAACCAAAACAATGAGCTGAAAGATGCTGAAATGCTCGGTAGAGTCGGTTGTTAATTACTAGTGGGTTTGTCACTCAAGCAGCACATTACATTATATAAAATCACATTCGACATGTTGATTAATGCAGCCTGAAAGGCCCAATCCCATTTTATTGGAAACTCATTGTTGCAAAACTGCTTTTGACCGTTTGAGAGTGCCAGAGTTTGCGATCTGTCAGAGGACCTTTGTGACTGAGAGGAGGAAGATTTATAGAGGATGGCAAAGCAGATGACAGATGTGGTTTTATTTCATCCAAATAACTGTTTCTCAATGTTGCTCGTCCTCTCGGTTCCCACAACTGTCTGCCATGTGGGCGCTGCGTGACTCGTACACACGGTTTCTCCAAACAAGAAAAGCAAGAGAAAAGCCACCAACCCACAACAAGACCACCGCCATGTTGCCGCTACATTGCAATGAAAATATTCAGCACCCGGAGGTTTTATCTATTACTTTCAAATTGATGTTTGGTAAAGATGAAGAGCAAAGACGAATGGCACATGGCATATGAAGAGGATTTCAGACCGCACACTAAAAAAAAAAAATCCATTATCCACATTTATGGAAATGTTGATAACAGAGCTGGCCAGTTGTTACCACAAATATCAAAACTACTTGTTTTGATATTTGTGGAAAATGACAAGACAAAAATAACAAGTTAACTGTTTTTATTACATTTCTAGACTGTCTAGAATTGTAGTGATCTTTCTGTTGTTCTTCGAAAGGACATTTTTATTTGGATAAGCCGGCCGCCCTGTGTTGTGTAAATGTTCTAATTTACTCTAAAGGCCTTACTCATTACGATTTCCCGCCAGGCTTCAATAACCGGGATGAAACATTCGATTGTAATCAGCCTCAATAAAATACACATTTAAAAGCTAAACCAGTTCACACAACAGTTTCTTGAGCCAATATGGGACCAATCAATGTGCCAGAAATAAAATGGCCAATGTTCTCCAGACGGTGACTGCTGACTAATCTTCCTCACGGGGCTGCAGCTACACTCCGAACTCCAAACACACGGTATAATAATAATACAATAACTCATTTTTTCCCTGCTGCCAAGCAAACAAACATATACTACTTTAATTTGGTCTCTCAATTAAATGTTCGCTTACTTATTGAAATAACTTGGGAGCGTCTGGAGGAAGCTGTTTTGCAGGGGAGTCATTTTTCCTCCAGTGGAGGAAAACATTCTCAGAGAGCTGATTAAGAGCTCAGCCGGCGCTCAAGGTAAACAGGTGTGTGATGTGAAAATCACAGGTCTGTATTTTCCACATCTAATATATAGAAGGGATTCTTTATGATGTTTTTTTTATCTTTGACCATGGCTCTCCATCATGTTGACGCTATCTTTCCACAATATATATACATACAATACAATATATTCCATAGAGTGAGTAAAACAGACATTCAGCCAGTGAAATCTGGCTAAAGTAAACAGACTTGACCGAAGAAGCAGATCTCTAGCAGGGAAGCATGGGAGCCTTTGCAGTAGTAATGATACCGCTCTCGTGTCCATGGGGGTGAGCATGACGACACCACTAGTCCTCACCCTCCTCGGTGAAAATGTTCATTTCATGAGGCACTGATAGATTATGCTATTTGGTCTTCTAGGTGTGAGGACTTGAGCTTTAACATGACCTTGAGCACCAGCATGGCAATCACAATTTCACAATTAGTGCATTTCAATCAGAGGCCCAAATATTTATTTATTTTTCAGAGTGACTTGCTGACTCACTACACTCATTGCAGCAGGTGTGATCCCTCCTCTACACACACACACACACAAACATACACACACACACACACACACACACACACACACACGTATAGAACAAGGTTTGAGCCAGTGGGCAAAGTGTGTTTTTACAGCTGTCTATGTAATGAGCTCTTTGGGGGCCTGTCAAGTCAAGTGTTAGCTAATGTCTCGAATTGAGTGTGTAGATGTGCACGTGTGTGTGTGTGTGTGTGTGTGTGTGTGTGTGTGTGTGTGTGTGTGTGTGTGTGTGTGTGTGTGTGTGTGTGTGTGTGTGTGTGTGTGTGTGTGTGTGTGTGTGTGTGTGTGCTGGTCCAGGTTAGGTAATGTCTCTCTGTGGGCCACCTCACACTCCTGGCAGATTTAATGTCATCATGACTCAGACTACACAACCTGATCTGGTAGTCAAAGTGACAGAAATGTAAAGACAAATCATCTATTCTTTACTTTTCTCATGGAGATCTGTACATTGTGATCTCATCGAAAAGATACGTAGAGAAAATCTAGAAAATGAATTAACCAGTGTTACAAAGTTGTAAGCAAATGCAAAGTTAGGCAGTCAGTGACTATAGAGAATAAACAACAACCAACAGTCTGTGTGAGGTCAAAATAGAGTGACTGGATGTGAAAAGTTTATTAAGGTCCATTTAATTGTACTACAGCGGATTGACTCACTACATTACATTTCACTGACGCTTTTATCCAAAGCGACTTACATGATATACAGTATACAGTAGACACAGCAATGGTGAGCAATTAGGGTTAAGTGTCTTGCTCAAGGACACATTGACATGGACTGGCTGAGCCGGGGTTTGAACCACCGACCCTCTGATTGAAAGACTGACTCGCTAACCACTGAGCCACAGTCGCCCTATGATCATGACTCTTCTCGGCGATCATAACGAGACAACGTTTGGCGTTTGATGTGAGAATGTATATACAAGGATGTAAATTGTGTCATTATGTCTGTTTTTGTATATTCAGTACTGGTTATAGGAAGCAAGACTGTGCAAAACTCTACGGCCACACACAAAGGGGCCACATCCGGTGCTCAGAAATGAAGTACCAAAAACTGCAGTTCTTCAAATGACCACTCGGGGCTCGCTCCAAAAGCCAGTCAATGTGTATTAACCACCATGTTAAAACTTTACAGCAGAAAGAAATATGTTCACAACGGTTTTGTCTCTATAGCTATTTTCCTGTGTATGCTTGAATTAAACATGAATTTTGATGTAACTCGCATTTTTTGTATATATTAAAGCTTAAATGTGTGCATAGTTAAGGGCGTGGCCTATTTCAATTCAGGTGAGTGTCGTCTCAGGTCGCTACCGTCACCCGGGCCGACCTCAGCTCCACAAACAATCCACCTCTTTGCCTCTCTTTGGATTAGCTGTGAGGTAGGCAGTGTTTCTAAGGTTGCAACGACAATGTTCACCTTCTTAGTTTAGTGCAGGGGTGTCAAACTCATCTTCACCGCGGGCCACTTCAGCATCATGGTCGCCCTCAAAGGGCCGGTTGTAACTGTAACACTGTATAAATTTAACTACTACCGAACATATTGTTAAATAACTGTCTTTGTATTGTCTATTCAAGTGTACAAATATTGTACATGCATTTATATACATATATATATATATATATATAAACCCACATTACTCTATCAAAGATCAAACTTAAAACAGAAGAAAATAACAAAGACAAAGATCAAACAATCGTTGTTATATTAACTTTGTTCAAAGCTTTTTTTGTCACAGTTGAGAAGGACATAACTAGCCACTAAGAACATGCATGTGGTCTGGGGCAGTGGTTCTACTGGTCTGGCTGCACCATCACCCCTGAATGACCCGAGATCCAAAGCAAGGAACATATTCAACTTCTCAAATGGATTTAATGAAAAGATGGTGCAGTTTGAGCCTGAAATGGTACAGAATCTCACATGCCAACACAAAAAAACTAGTTTGAAATATTCCCTTTTACACTCAATTAAAAACCCCAAAGTGCATCTTAAGGACACAAAGTAACACAACACACATAATAATTTTATAACTTCAGCCTTTTTTAACAGACTCAGCAGTGCTTTCATGCACAAACATAATAAAAAGGTCGGGAATGAAGTGAACTATCACAAATAGTGCGTGTGTAAACTCATGCAAGCAAAGTGTGTTGTGAACGCAGCACTGAGGAGTGTGAATAGACGCACTCTGCTGCATTCAAAATTCCCTTCAAAATAAAATCACAGGATTTTTATATTGCCCATGCAAAGGTCCGCAACCCACTGAAAACGAGTCCGCGACGAACCGAAAACGGGTCCGCAACCCACTGAAAACGGGTCCGCGACCGACTGAAAACGGGTCCGCGACCGACTGAAAACGGGTCCGCGACGAACCGGAAACGGATCCGCGACAGACTGAAAACGGGTCCACGGTGGTGATCATGCCTTCCAAGCCGTCGCGGGCCACATAAAATGACGTGGCGGGCCACATCTGGCCCGCGGGCCTTGAGTTTGACACATGTGGTTTAGTGCGTTAACGGGATATGTTAGCAAAGTAGCACGAAATACAAAGTGCAGCTGATAGGTGTCATTCATGAATGTCTGAACCAAACTCCATGGAAATACCTCTAATTGGTGTTAAGACACCTCATGGTGGTGTACATTAACGTCAGTAGGATTCATCCTCTGGGGAACATTAATGCAAATTAAGAATTCTGTTTAAATCTTTGCATGATCATCATCTCAGGCGTGACATCACATCACTGAGTCAGCAGAAATCACTGGTCCTGAGCGATGCGTGGGCCAGCGAGCCATCGCTCCATCACCGTACATCACAGTTACTCAATCCCTTTCACAGCCAATCAGCATTAAAGTGTCCATGTGGAAAGAAGGAGGGAGGTGTTACATCCCGATCATTAATGACTCTCAGAAAAATACATTCTGAAGTTCGAGCTTTCAGCCTGTTGCTAAGCCCCTGGGGCGAGAAAATGACCTGTGTGTGAAGCGGTGAAATATATTCCACCTGGGAGAGTCCAGAAAACACATCTGGGCTCCGGGTTTGCTGGCTCGGCCTGGTGTTTTTCACCACAACTAGCACACCATGCCCCCCTTCTCACACGTCTTACTTCACTTGCTTTGACTCTCATTCTCTCTGTTCAGGTTGGAGATTTTCAGGTTTTAACTTCTTTCTCTTTGCTGTAGTTTCAAAGTATTTACACAACCTTCAGGTTAATTAAACCTTTTCAAACCCCATGACGAAAACACTGCTGCTTTTCTGAGTCACCAGAAAGACGACACGACAGAGGTTTACATCGTTTTTCCCTCTAGGATTAGAGATACTGAGCCACTATAATAAGTAGGAAAACAATAATTAAACTCCTCCAGAAATCCCCCGGTGACTTCTGGTCATTTTAAAGTTCTTAAATATACCTTGTAAGTAAGCATGTGGTGTAAACAGCAAACCAAAAATAACAAGTGATTCCTGCCAATGTAAACACTGGTTTGGTTCCCAAGCCCCCTTTTCCCATAATACTCAAGTGGACCTCAGTTTGAGGTCTGAAACATGAATCTGTAAGTTGCTGAACTGAGTGCTGATGCTGGAAAGGACTCGTTAAAAAGATAAAATACTGATGGGTGCAACCTCCAGGGAAAGAAATGAATTAGCAAGAACAGGTGTAGTATTTAAATAATCAGGATTAGCCAAACTAAGCTTCAAAGTAATGCTCATAGTAGGGAAAGTTTGTACAAATGTATTGTCATATTTTATCACTATAGCTTAATCATCAACTGACAGTTTTTCAGTGTTTAAGATGCATTCATACATTTTTTGACAACTTTTGCCAGATCTAGAACAAGCTGAAAAACCTCAACAAATGACTTCTAAGGCATGTGTTTTACAGCCATATTTGCCTTTGACTCTGAAAAACTCTAATTACTAATCATCTGCACTCATTTCAGCCAATCCCTGTCGAGCGCCTGTTCTGCTCCACCTGTTCTCTTCCTTGGCTTGAGATCGGCTCAATCACACTTCTGTTAACACGAGCGACGCTGGTGCTGGGGATTTGCAAGTAGTGTTCTCACAGTCAAAGGCATGACGGGCTCTAAGAATACAATACATGGCTGGTTCAACATATATTCTACACACTGAAACGTGCAATGAATACACACATAAAAACTAAAACCATGCCTTAAAACAGAATCATAAATACATACAATCACGCTCTTAAAACACAAACCCAAAAGATTGATATCAAATATTTCTAGCTCATGACACTTAGTTCATCCAGTAGAGACTTGTTTTCACATCCTGAATATACATCCAACCCTGGTTTTAGGTCTTTCTGTTTAAGCTTACATTCATTTTGGCATCATAATAAGCAAGAGATGTAACCTATGCATCTACGGGGTTTGAATTATTGTCCTCACCTTCTCTTATTCACATTTTTCATAAATTCTCCTTCTTTCTTCCATTGTCCCTTTGCTTTCTCCGTGTGTCTCTCGTGTGGTAACCTTTGTTTTATAATGTGGCCGGTCCAATAATGTAGCAACAGTCTGTGATTTATGGAACCACATGTGGGATAGTTGGTCTTCAGGAGGTCTCCCTCACCACAAGCAGGAAAATCGTGCTATTCCAAATGAGGGACCCCTGGCGTATGAATAAAGCATTCGAATCAGGACCATATAAATCTCATTCTACATTACTGTATTTCTTCATAGATCAGAAACAGCAGCAATTTTACGCCTTTGCGTCAGGTTTCTGAGGTGAAAACAGCGAGTGATTTAAAGCAAATGTTCCATGCTCATAACTAATAGTTATGAGGACTGCAGGAATAAGGGATTTGGGTGGCTTCTTGAAGGAAGTTTTTGTTGGAGATCAGGTTCCTAACATCCCACAAGGCCTGTCATGTTCCGGCACCGAGAAAGTGAAAATATTCGTCAGCTGCAACAGTTTTCTAATAAGTTTCCTAATTGTCACATTAAAATATTCTTAGAAGTATTTTGACGAGGACAAATGCTTTAACTCTTACTTTTGCATCATCTGTAACCTACACTATGCTAAATGATGTGAACTGCAACAAGCACCGAAAACAACAGAGTAAATCTGTTGAATATCTTTTGACTTAGTGGTAGAAAACCCCCGAACTCTGACGGGAGGGGTTTGACATGTGTTTAGAATTAACGGCGGCCTGGTTTCCCTCACAGGGGATCAATAGTACTGCTTACGAAGTACAGTAACAAACCGACAAGAAGAAGTCTGGAAAAAAAAAAGAAGCTTTATTGAAGTTCGATGCAAGCCAGTCGCATTTCATTACAACAGACAGGTTTACAAAAATTGTACATTTCCCTTTTTGTAAGTCATTTTTGTTTCTGTGATATAAAAGG
Organism: Cottus gobio; assembly: GCA_023566465.1. Lineage (NCBI taxonomy): Eukaryota > Metazoa > Chordata > Actinopteri > Perciformes > Cottidae > Cottus > Cottus gobio. The sequence goes on along the minus strand of CM042226.1, from coordinate 13,858,104 downwards.
TTATTTATGTGTGTATCATAAGACCTAAACCCTCTTATAAGTCAATACTCTGTAATCGCAAGTGTTATATTAGAAACTGAGGCAAAATTATAATTTTGTATTATATCACATGTCATTTACAACCATTGTTATTCATTGTTATGTATGTGGTGAATGAGTTTAATTAGCTTTCTAGCCTTCATACGGAATGGTTCAATATTTTGTGAAATATGCATTTATTTTCTTTCTATGAGTTAGATGAGAGGATTGATAACACTTTCGAAAGGTCAATCTTGTTTTTATAATTTGATGTTGACAGAAATTTACAATAATTAACTTACTTCATGTGTTATGTCTTGAATTCTGATTATTGATTTAAAATTTCTGTTTGTGTCCGGATTACAAACAAACGTTGTTTTAATTAGTGATCTAGCTGTCTTCCTCTTCCGTGTGCCTGTCATTGTTTTGAGTCATATTTGTAACTTGAGACGCTAAAATGGAATTGGATGACATCTATGATCGGATTAGCTAATGAAAAGCAAAATTATAAACAGACAATAGCTAGTGGGTTATCTTTTAGTCTCCACACGTTTACCTGCATGCAACCAAAGCCCACTCAAACATGATTTAAAGGTTTTAAATATGCATTCATCTGCACACATGTTTATATAAACTAGGCCATGCCCTTACATCCAGCCTGTATGCTAAGCTAGGCTAATCACCCCCTGGCTCCAGCTCAAAGCATAAGAGTGGTATCAATCTTCTCATTGAACTCTCAGAGAGAAAGCAAATGTTTTCACATACACATCAACAAGAGTTACAGTACTTTCTTCATTCATACAGCAACAATAAAAGAAAATCTTGCATACAATGTAAAACAAAGGTCAGAGCAAAAATTAAGAGGTCATGAACTCTGCAAATGTACTTCTTCAAACGCTGATCATAAAATGACAGCTTTGTCCAGAAGATGAAAGACATGTTTTCAGAGTACCTGCTCTGAAATGCTAAGAGAGAAGAAAAACAGACTTTAATCACACTTTAAGAAGCAATAAAGTGCCATCCATCAGAAAAGGATGTGTCAATGTGTACATGATGGGAAGAAGTGCATGGGAATGTAGTTTGAGTTGTCTGGAGGGGAGATACCACTACCAGTCTAAATCTGTGGTCAACAGCTCTCTTATTTATTACACCCCATGAGGTTGTGGTGGCTTGACAACACCTACAAAATGTCCTTTGCTTCAAGTACATTCAACGAGACTACAACAACAATGTTTTGTTTTTATTCCTGTTATCTGATCATCTAATGCACGTTTTTAGTTCTGGTAAAGTCTCATACAATGCCATTTATGGACGGAGCTTGTTGTCTTCGGGTTTTCTTTGGCTGTGATGTACAAGGAGAGGCCATGAAAAGTACTGATGAGACCCATGTGTTGTATGAAGGCAGTTTTCTCAAACATACCACAATATTCATATTCTGTACAAACACGATTTCCCTTCTCAACAACAGTTCAGTTCTGTTTTCTATTTTCTAGATCTTCCTCTTGGTTCATTTCATGTGGCCATGTCATAAAAGCCCCATCTTGAATTAGATTTCTCACATTTGTTCATGAAGTTCTCGATTGTCTTGCATTGTTCCATCAAAGTGGATTTTTGCATCTCCAGTCACAATGAGCGATATTCCTTTATCTGTCCACAATTCTTCTTTGTACTGGACAAATCCCCTCTGAGTCCACGTCTCCGTCCATCTTTCTACTGTCTCTTGGACCCACTAGCAGGTGTCACGGTCCTCTGCTGGGTGTTGATTCGTGCATGGGGGTAAGGCAAGCCCGGAGGTCCAGGGGTTCCTGGTGGCCCATGTGGCCCTGCTGGTCCTGGTTTTCCCCTTGCTCCTGTTGGCCCAATGAGGCCCGGTAGTCCTGCCTGACCCTGGATCCCTGGAGGCCCTGCAGGTCCTGAGGTGCCGTCAACACCGGAGAGGCCAACGTCACCTTTCTGGCCTCTCTCACCACGTGGTCCTGGCGGGCCAAGAGATCCTTTAGCACCTTTGATTCCCGCCGCCCCTTTATTGCCACTGGGTCCTGATTCACCTGGACCTCCTTTGGGCCCAAGCGAACCCTTCTCTCCAGAGGTTCCACGGCCTCCTATGGGGCCTCGGTCACCCTTGCTCCCAGTCAGTCCCACAGGTCCTTTTGAGCCAGTCTCACCACGGTTCCCTTTGGACCCTGGTGGTCCAGGAGCACCTGTTGAGAGAAGAACGGTGAGTTTGAGTTATATAATAAAATGTACATTTCATATATGACAACATCTACTTTACCTTTTACTATAGTGAAGTTCTTTATGAGCTGGATATGGTGAACATCCACAAGCTTCATCTCCTCCATCACCATGGACAGGTTCCTGATGTCCACATCCAGTTGGACGTTCAACAACATGTTTTGTTGTCTCAGTCTGTCACCCATAAGGAGGAGTAACACGACTGTGTTGTTGAGGTTCTGCACAAAAGAGAGGAGGATGTGAGGATAAATATATGAAGCAGTTGAACAGTTCAGCTACGTGATATGTCATTTCTGTCAATAATGTTATATATAATATAATATATTAAGAAAAACTGTTTTAATTAATAAAAAAATAAAACATATAGCTCGCTAGCTATAGCTAGCTTTTTTTATTTAGTCCTTTAAGCTTGAGCTCTAGATTTAGCTCTATAGCAGCACTTGGGTCATCAGACAAAACACATCTAAGAGGTTAATTCTTATAAAGGAGGTCTGTTTTGACAAAAAGCTGCATTTTGTGATATGCTATAAAACATTTGAAAATATAATCACTCAATCAGCATGTGTTGTGTGTATTCATTGATAGAATTGTACGCAAGAAGACTCCTGTGTTCACCTGCAGATCTTCAGTGTGTCTGCCCATGCGACTCTGGCAGGACGAGCTCTCGATGTTGATGTACTTGTACATGCTCTGGACGTGGCTGACGGTGGCGTTGATGCTGAGGGAGATAGTATCGATCTCCATGGAGATGGAGTTCAGACGACTATCCAACGCAGAGAAGCGCTCGCCTGTCCGGTTCTCATAGTACCTAAAGAGTAGAGGATGGTTAAAGTGAGGTTTTTTCATGATTTATGATTCTGCATTTGCATGGTGAGTGTGTGTGTTTATATTATATATTTACTGCATTGTGGGGACATATGTTTACAATGTCACATGTTACAAGATAAATCATCTTTTAAGAGCTGACAGAGAGTAATACTTCCCGCCTTTCGTCAAAGTGACAGGTTGAACTTTTGACCTGGGGTCAGGGTCTTAGTCCCGCCCCCTCGTCCAATGAGAATCGAGTATTTAGGAAGGGGGCGGGCCTAAGCTGTGAACCAATGAACGTCGAGTATTTTGGAATGGGGTTGGTCTTAGACGCGAACCAATGAGAATCAAATCCGCCTTTCGTCAAAAGTGACAGGTGGGGACCTTTGACCTCAGGGAGGGGGCCACACACACACACACACACACACACACACACACACACACACACACACACACACACACACACACACACAGAACAGTGTGAGCAACTCCTGCTATCTAGGTATATACACAGGAAAATAGTTATTTTCAGCAACAGGTAGAGAATATATACCATACCTTCAAGGTCTTACTTTTAAAAAGTGTTTCTATCGCTAAACAGCCCAGAGTTTCACGGGAACTCCTGGTAGTCCTGCTATCTACTTATATACACAGGAAATGGTTAAAATACATTAGTTTCATCAACAGAGAATATATATACCATACCTTCTAGGTGATACTTTCTCAATTCGATGTTACCACCAGTATATCTAAAACTAAATGAACATCTTCTCGCTATCTCAGAACGTTTTCAAAAGTCTCTCTCTCTCTCTCTCTCTCTCTCTCTCTCTCTCTCTCTCTCTCTCTCTCTCTCTCTCTCTCTCTCTCTCTCTCTCTCTCTCTCTCTCTCTCTCTCTCTCTCTCTCTCTCTCTCTCTCTCTCTCTCTCTCTCTCTCTCTCTCTCTCTCTCTCTCTCTCTCTCTCTCTCTCTCTCTCTCCACCACCCCGGGGTCTTTGTGTGAGAGCCAGACAGATTTAACTGATAACAGTCAACTCTCACTTGTGTGAGAGCCAGACAGATTTAACTGATAACTGACAACTCTCACAGGAGCTATAAACAAATGAAGGAGACGCAACCCTTGCTGAGTTTACACAATCACCTTACTTTTTAAAAAGTGCCCACAACCACCCCTGGGTCTTTGACATCACCCTACAGGACTTGTAGGATCTCGTGACACATGCGGCTCTCGGGGTCACGGGATACCTGGATAAACGCAGGCAGAGGTTATCAGGGTTATAACCAACTGAGGATCTTTCCTAAGGGCACATCACAATAAACTCAGAATTCTCCTTGTATATGAAAACATATAGACAATGGTTAACTGATAACACATGCGGCTCTCGGGGTCACGGGATACCTGGATAAACGCAGGCAGAGGTTATCAGGGTTATAACCAACTGAGGATCTTTCCTAAGGGCACGGCGACCATCGCAATAAACACGGTAAGCTTTCCCTACACAGGAAAACATATAAATAACGACTGGTGTTTAACAGACATACTGAACACTCAGCCAACGCTAGACCATGCATACAGGTACTATGTCTTTTCCGTTCTGTTTTAACAATATGAATGAATCTATTTTCAGAATTTAACTTTAAACTACCTTCCAACAGCAACAGCTCCGCAACACCTTGATGACTGTAAGTATTCTTTAATATATTACATATTTTGAACGTTATGATTGTAAACTTACCGTTTTTCTAATCCTTTGCAGACCATCATGCACCAGCCTAAACTCTGCACCCGGATGATGACCGTACGTAATCTTTAATATATATGTATTACAGATTTTGAACGTTATGATTGTAATCTTCATCTAGAAAATCATTTTTCTACTCCTCTACAGTTACCGGAGCAGAGTGGGACCACATATTAGAGGACGACTTCACTGATGAGCCTCAACGAGGACGACACGGAGCTGTGTTAGCACCGCTAGCACCCGGCGTAGAGCTAGACCAGCCACCGGGTTTCCCCGTCATCAACTTTAACGTCACCGATTACCCTACGAGCTCTTCAGAAGAAGAAGAAGAAGAAGAAGAAACTCCCCCTGAAGCCTTACAAACGCCGCTAGTTTTACCGGTTAGCCCCACGAGTTTAACAGTTTCGGGAGAAATAAATCCTGAACCCGTGCTGCTACCACCGCTACCTTTTTCGGCTAACAACAACAACAATCCGACTCACCCCGGAACTTCAGCAACGGACCCCTCCTCATCCGGTTCAAACTCATCGGAGGATAGCTCGCGAAATACAAAAGGTGAGTTTCAAATTCTTCTAATATTTATGTATACTATAACACAAACATGTTTTGTAATTCTATATTTCGGGGCAAAGATTTAAACATGATGTATAATTATGTATTTCAGGGAGTAGAACGAGGAGGAGGAGGAGCCGTGGGACGAGCAGCAGAGGGCCTCGGAGGAGGAGCAGAGGGAGGGGGAGTCATTGCAACAGGTGTTGCTGGAGAGATAAATACCTGGAGCTTTTGTATCTGACGGGTATGGTAATGACTGATACCAGTAGATTGTATTAAGGACTGTGTTTTGTTTTTTCTTTTCGATGTCATGGAGAACCGTCGTTTATCAGAATTACAGGCTTTAGCAGAAGCATTACCCGTACATGTGTTAAATGATCAAGTTTTTGATGTACCCCTTGAATTGCAAAATGCCGTTGATAGATTAAATGAAAGTCCTTCCACCTCAGAGCCTGTAGATCCTTTCGCTGCCTTAAACAATGCTCTTGATTGCCTCAACGAACCCTATTGCGCACATTCAGCAGTCTATTCAGACCTTGATGCCTTAGATGCCTCGGTAGACCGTTTAATACACTGTACAACGGTAAACACCTCTGCTGTAAATCAGGTTGATGAAAATCATTTAGATCCGATTGATGAAAATCATTTAGACCTACATGAGGTAATTCAAACAGGGGTCAGACTAGAGGTACACTGAGGCAGGTGACTAGGAGTAGATTCAACAACACTGAAACAAGACACACTTTAAATGTACCTCCCGTTGATCCTGGTGGAAACTATGCCTTATATTACGCTTCAGTGCTGGGGAGCCTTCATGAGTTTTGTGAAAGACTCTTTTCAGAAGCTATGCGAGGTGATGTGGTACAACTAGAGCTGACTGGTGAGAGTCTGAGGGGTAACGTCTCTGTTGTTTTAAGGGCTGGTCCTGACGTGGATTTGACCGGTTTTGAGGCTCTCCTAGAGAGGAGCATTCAATCCAATGCGTCTGTTATGGCTGATAGCGGCTTAGAACTGGTGGCTCAGGTGATCCGTAACCCTCGAGGCGGTGGCGGTGTTAAAAGAATGCTGGGAAAAATGCTAAACAATGAGATGGTTGAAAAGAAGAGACGTTTCCTGTACGTTATGCAAAATACCGGTAATCAACTATGTTTTGCCATCAATTTAGCTCATTTGATGAATCCCAAATTTTCAGATCCTGAGGCGGTTAGAAAGGGCAGAGAGATTCAGACTAGTGCGGGTCTATCCCATCAGACTGCGGTGACCTTTAGCGACATTGAAACATTTGAGAGGATTTTAGAGTGTAAAATTGTAGTGTTTTACAGAGGGGATGAGAACCGAACCCTCTCAAAATTCCAGACAGCAACCCCAAGGAGGGACAAAAAGCTGTTTATGTTTCTGTTTGAAAATCATTACTACGGCATTAAAAACCTCAAAGGTTTTTTAGGGGCAAAGTATGTGTGTGAACATTGCGATACCGGTTATGCCACTCCACAGAGTCACAGCTGTCAGGATCGTTGTTCAGTCTGCATGGATCCCTCCTGTGCTTCACAGGCCAAGTCACAAATTGTCATTTGCGACTCCTGTAACAGAGTCTGTCGTTCCCTCTATTGTCTGAGCAAGCACAAGGAGCCTGTCCTGAGAAAGAAGCAAACAAAGGCCGTCAGTAACTGCGACCTGTATAAATACTGTAGGGATTGCAAGAGGATTTACTACACAGCCATGAGTGGAAAGGGAGACCCTCACACATGCCAGACACAGAAATGCAGAATCTGCAAGGCTCCCGAGGGTGAGAGTCACCAGTGTTACATTCAGCCTTTAGCTCCGGACCCTGAGCATACTGAGAAATTGGTGTTTTATGATTTTGAAACCTTTGTAAATGAAAGAGGGGTTCACGTTCCTTTTCTGATTTGCACTAAAACGCTAAACGGTGAGAGGTGGAACGCTCAGGGTGTGGATTGTGCTCTTGACTTTCTCCGGCATTTCAGGAGACCAATGTACAAAAAAGCTGTGTTTATAGCTCACAATGCTAAAGGTTTTGATAGCTATCTGATTCTCAATGCCATGGTCCAGCAGGGCTTAAAACCTTCTCTGATTATGCAGGGCAGCAAAATCATCTGCTTCACAGACCCCGATTACGGTCAGAAATACATAGACTCGTTGTCTTTTCTCACCATGCGTCTAGCAGCCATGCCCAAGGCTTTGGGCTTTGTTGATAAAATCAAAGGCTACTTTCCCCACAGTTTCAGCTCTGAGGCTCACTTGAGTTATGTAGGGCCCTACCCCCCTCTCGACTGTTTTGGAGCAAAAAGCATGAGTACGGGGGAGAGGGCCGAATTGGCCGCTTGGTATGAGACGGTGAGCCAGAATACTTTTGATTTTCAGAAGGAGGCTTTGCGTTATTGTCAGAATGATGTAGACATTCTTGCACAGGGTTGTATGCTTTTCAGGCAAGGCTACATCGATGAGACCGGTATTGACCCCTTCAGCTGCGCCACCATCGCTTCGGCCTGCATGAAAACCTTTGTGACCAACTTTCTGCCTAGCAACAGCCTAGCGATACCTTCACCCCAGGATTACAGATCTCAATTCAAAACGTTCTCAAACGCAGGGATCCAATGGTTAGAGTGGGTGTCACACACCGACAATGTATTTATTCAGCACACTTTAAACACGGGGGAAAAGCGGGTGGGTGATTACTATGTGGACGGTTACGCAGAGATTAAAGGGGTGAAACACGTGTGGGAGTTTCTAGGATGTTTTTATCACGGTTGCCCCTTGTGCTTTCAGCCTCACGACACCTGTCCTCTGACAGGCAGGCCCTTTGAAGAGATGCATACGGCCTGTGAGAAGAAACTACAGACGTTACAGTCTGTCCATGGCATGCGAGTGAATGTCATGAGAGAGCATCGTTGGGTAGAGTTGAAAAAAACCGACCAGGGGTTGAAGGATTTTCTCAGGGAATACAATGCGCCTCAGCCTCTAGCCCCCCGAGATGCTCTGTACGGAGGCAGGACAAACGCCGTGAGGTTGAGGTACACGGCGGGGGCTAAAGAAAGGGTTGATTACGTAGATGTGATTTCATTGTATCCCTACGTTAACTGCGCATCCCCCTACCCTCTGGGTCACCCTGAAATAATCTACAAAGATTTCAAAGAGCCTCAAAGCTACTTTGGGTTAATCAGGGCCGTTGTCTATCCCCCTCATGAGTTGTACTTTCCCGTCTTACCGTACAGAACTCCCTCGGGTAAACTTGTGTTTACTTTGTGTCGTTCATGCGCCGACCTTAATTTCCAGGAGGGTCCTTGTACACACAGCGATGAGGCCAGAGCGTTGACGGGGACCTGGGTCACCCCCGAATTCAACAAGGCCTTAGAAATGGGTTATCGTGTGGCAGAGATTACAGAGGTGTGGCATTTTGACAGAAGCAGTGATTCCATCTTTGTAGACTATATGCACACTTTTCTCAAGGGCAAGCAGGAAGCTTCGGGCTATCCTCCAGAGGCTACTGATCCGGAGAGCAGAGCAAAGTACATTAGGGACTATCAGGCCAATCAAGGTATTTTGCTAGACGCTGCCAAAATCATGTCTAACCCTGCTAAAAGACAAGTGTCTAAATTGTGTCTCAACAGCTTTTGGGGAAAGTTTGCGCAGAGAAGCAACATGACCCAGACCGTTCTCACCAGTGAACCGGAAGAGTTTTTCAGCCATCTGTTTTCTGAGAAATATAACGTCGACTACTTTTCCTTTCTCAGCGACAGAGTGGCTCTGGTTCAGTGGAGTCACGGCGACAAGTGTGTAGCCCCTCCAAACAAGGTGAATAATGTTTTTGTAGCGGCCTTCACCACAGCTTACGGACGGCTCAAGCTGTACAGTTATCTGGAGCAGCTGCAAGACAGGGTGCTGTACTGTGATACAGACAGTCTCATATATGTCACAAAAGAGGGGGAGCAGCTTCTCGAATTGGGTAATTATCTGGGGGATCTGACTGATGAGCTGGGTGGTGACTCTATACAAGAGTTTGTAGCAGCGGGCCCCAAAAGTTATGCCTATCAAACCAGAAACAAAAGAGCTGTGCTGCGTGTAAAAGGCATTACACAGACTCACGAATGCTGTGAAACGGTCAATTTTAACAGCATTAAAGAGCTGGTGGAGGGTTATGTGCACAACTCTGACGACAACACCTTCCTTGAAGCCCCTCAACACGGGATCGTGCGTGATAAAAAGGGTTTCTTTCTTAGAAACTCTACATTTGTGAAAAAGTTTCGAGTGGTGTACGATAAGAGACGTCTGCTGGAGCAAGGTCAGACCTTGCCTTTTGGGTATTGAATAATGTTTGAACCTAATCAAATTGAGCCCTTTGAGCCAAGACTGAGGGTTCCTTTTTCCTGCCAGATTGTGGGGCCCAGCGGATGCGGGAAAACCTATTTTGTAAAAAATGTTTTGGAAAACTGTCAACATGTGATGGATAAAGAGCCCGACAACATTGTATGGATATATACTTCATTTCAACCGTTGTATGCTGAACTGCAAAAGAAAAATAAAAAGATTAAATTCATCAAAGGACTTCCTGATTCTTTTGAAGACGATGACCTGTTTCCCCCCGATCATAGTCACCTGATTATTCTGGACGATGTCATATTTCAAGCAGCCAATCATCCGGAAGTGGTCAGGATTTTCACACAATACAGACATCACAGGAATATGAGTGTAATGATGCTGACGCAGAATGTTTTCCATCAAGGTAAACACAGTCGCACCATCAGTTTAAATAGCAACTACCTGGTGTTGTTTAAAAACCCTCGAGATAGATTACAGCTGACTATACTGGCTCAACAAATTTACCCAGGTAGAAAGGCCTTTATCTTGGAAAGTTTTGAAGACGCTACCAAAGATCCTCACGGTTATTTAATCATTGACCTCACTCCAACCTGTCCAGAGCCTTACAGACTGAGATCGGGAATACTCCCCTCCCAGTGGCCCGTTGTGTATCTACCCAAGACGTCTAAAGCATGTCAGCGCGATTAAAAAGGAACGCTCCTTTACTGAGAGCTTTGTGTCACTCAAAGCCTCGGCAGCGTAAAGATATTCTCGATGGCTGTTCCTCGGACTTTGTGCAGTGTCTGAGCGAGCTCGCTTTAAATCTTTTAAAAGGAAACATTCCTCTGTCTGCCATCCAGTATAAAAAACTCGAGGGGCAAAAGAAAATTATCAGGCTGATGGCTAATAAAAAGGCCAGTTTAAAAAGCAAAGCACGCAGAGCACTGAGGACACAATCGGGAGGATTTCTGTTACCTCTGCTCTCTGTGGCAGTGCCCTTTATCGGACAGCTTCTAGGAGGCCTCATACAAAAATGAGCCAAAAGATGTTTTTGATGACCCCTCAACAGCTGAACCGTCTGAGTCAGACGGCCTCCCCGGTCCAGGTCCAAGCCCCAACCCCGACCCCGACCCCGGTCCCGACCCCGGCCGGCAGTTTAGAAACAATGAGACGTGTGGCCGAAAACGATTTGGATGAAAAAATGAGGTACATATTAAACCAGCAGGGTTTGAGTTCTTATGAAAAAATTAAAAAATACAACGCTCTGCTACAGAGACATCTGGCTCTGATTAAACAAAGGGAGAAGGTCGAGCCTCCTATTGTGCCCCTTAAAGACAAAGAACAACAAGCAGAAGAAGAAGCAGAAGAAAAGAGGGATGATATGGTGCATGAGGTGTTGCAAAATCTTCCCGAGAGATATAGGAAAAATGCTAAATATATCATGACAAAATTAACCGACAACCTCTGGACTAGTCAAGGAGAATTTGTTTATAGGGGAAAACCTGTGACAGGCTCTCACATGATTGATTTGATTAAAAATCTAAGCCTCTCTTTTAAAAAGACGTCCCAGCCTCCAAACGGATGGGTGGTATTTTTAAATACTCTGACTGAATTAAACATTCCCTCATCAGCGGTGAGCAACCCTCGAGCTAGGGAGCAATATCAACGCCTCAAGATGCATGATGATGATGATGATGTAACTCCCCGGAAAAAGAAAAAGAAGCAGACGCCTTGGATTAATTTTTCCCCTCAATAAAGACAAAAGAATTGATTCAAGTTGTACCGTTTTTTTTATTTCACAAGTTGTAACAATCTTTAAACATTTGCAAAGAACATATGGTGTGATGGCCTTGCAGCCTCGTAAAGATATTCTTAGCGCAGCGTTGATGTTTTTTCACAAAATCTGAAACCATCTTGTCGTTTTTTACGGCTTCATCTTGATATAAAGATAACACATTTTCAAAAGATTGACCGCAGGCCCTGTGGCACAGATAATAAATACAATGCTGGCCGCATGTGGTAGACATGACGTGTTGAAGCTGTCTGTTGTGGTACAAAACGGGGCCCGGTTGTTTTTCTAAAAACTGCACAATACTCTGAGGGTAGTGGGCAAAGTCGGGAGGAAAGCCAAAAGAATCAAAAAATGAGGTCGATCCATCTTCCTCCAGAGTCAGAGCCAGCCAGTGCTCTCCGGGCTTATGACTGGGATGGGTGTTGACAATCATGTAAGCGGGTAGTATGAATGAACTCTGCAGTACAGGTAACTGATCCGAGGGCCACACTCCGCAAAATGCATCTCCCACTAAATGACGCATGATTCCTTCCAAACGATGATTATTCATTTTCAGTAATAATCCACCAGCACTTGTCGCTTAGAGTTGATCTCTAGAATGGAGTCGTAACAGGCGTAAACAATAAGAGTAGTCGTGGCAGGCAGGGGGACTCTGAATCTCATTTCCAGTCTCAGACTGCCTGTGGAAACGGGGGCTAAAGCGTCACAGTCCTCTGCCGCTGTGAGGTTGAAAACAAACAGGCTATAGCCCTTCTCAAAATCCTGCCTGTCGATGCTCAGAGGTAAATCTTTCAAATGTCTCCCCGTAGCCGTAAACATCCTGTAAAACTCTCTGACGGAAACCCCCTGGTTAAATTGAGGCTGAAAAGCCTTGGAGGGTACCTGTCTGCCGTCCTGACACAAGGCCAAATACTCTACATCATTGTGGATAAAATTGAAGGGGCTCCGGTCTCTCTTTCCTGTAAAGGCCTCATGGTTCACCATGCCCAAAACTATATATTTAGGCATTGTCCCCAAAAAGAGATTCTCTTGGGTGCATATTCGTGAATTCGCCGGGATAGAGTATGTTTTGACGTTGGCTCGTGACAGGGGATAGAGGGCATTTCCCCTCAGCAAAGCGGCCTCGTGACCCAGGCGTACCGCAGGGGAAACGGTGGCTTTCTTGACAAACAGGGAAGCTCCCAGTACTTTTAAACGGTAGGTGGATGCGTCGGCGCACATGAGACAAAAGGCATCGCTGGCCCTGGTCAGCTTAATTCTCAAATCCACAGAGTTTAAAAGAAGTCTCTCGCTGAAAAAGATGTCGGCGTGCAGAGGTCCCAGCAGATGAACCTCTCTGGAATTTACACTGAATTTAGCTCTCTGAACCAGTCCCTTGTTGGGTCCGTCATCCGTCACTATAGAGTCCATAGAGTCGGCCGTATCTTTGTAAAATAACCCTGCACTAAACTGGCTTTTTAGTGTATCGTGTGAATAGTTGAGCAGAGTCTCGATCATAGCTCTGTAAGGGTGAGTGGAGCTGGATTGTGAAATTAGTCTATCCCCCAAAATGACATCGCATTGGCTAAAGATTGTATTTAGAGGGTAATTAATCAAAGCCACGGGGGCATCATTGGCCAGGTTTGTTCCATCGGCGTTGGTAATTTTCACCCTGAGGTGAATCAAGGTGTCATTGAGATCAAAATACTTTTCACCATCTCCGGGGATAAAAAATTCAATGGGGCCTCCGTCGGTAATGGCCGACAGAGGCATGACTTCTGTGTAGAGCTTTTCATCAATAGACAGCTGAGTCATGGGGGCTGAAAATAAATCCAGTTCCGCCATACTGCACTCGGCTGATTTATGGTGTAAAAGAGCCATGAGTCTAAAATATGTCTCCCTTGTTTACAGACGTCCTTCCCTTAGCCTTACGTCCGCCAAATGATTTTCTCTTTTCAACGCTCTTGCGTTTTTTAACACCAACACGCTGACCCGGGGGTCTCTTTCTGGCTCTTTTGGCCAGCATCATCAAGCCTCCCGATCCTTCTTGAGAGTTGTTCCTGCCCATGGCATGGCTTATCACCTCTGAAGCAATGTTTTTTACCGCCGATTTCAAATGAGGCAAACCCCCTTTTCATCAAAGGGGCCACAAAACGAAATAATCTTGAAAATATAGACCCTATTCCTCTCCCGTACATGACGGGAGAACCGTAGAAACCGGGGAGAGTGCCGCCCACTTGATTTTCATAATAACTCACAAACCTGTTGGGGTCGGCCCTCTGTTGCTGCGGGTACATCATTTTGAGGGTCGAAAATGGAGCTTTAAGATGGTCTTGCCAAAGGTAAAGTCTACCGGTTCGTTTTGATCCGTTTTAATCTCGACGTGAATGTTTTTAATGTGCTTCTTGGCTACGGGTAGATAGTAGGCGGGGCTAAAATACTTTGTGACAACGTCCCCGTAGGTCCCTTGTATATCCACGGTTCTCAAGAGAGGAGCGTAACTGTCACCTACCAACTGATGACACACCACATCACTATAACAGTAGAGATGGTAATTCCCCGCTTTTATATCGGCGGGGTGGGGAGCAAACATTCTATCAAACTTGAACCATTCTCCCGGGGTAAACCCTAGCATGTAGGCCAAAGGGGGGTCGAAACGTAGATGATACTGTCCGCCCGCTTGAAATTCAAACCTCTTTTGAATGCTGTTATAGAGTAGAAAGATGTCGGTTCCAATATTTCTTTGAAAACCATCCAGCTCTGCCCTAATCAGGTTCAAAGTGTTATAATAGCCTCCCCTGATCCTATGACGGGTGACCTCGCCCCCTTCTTTTGTTTTCCAGTCAAAGTAGGCCCGGTGGTGAGGCACGTTAAACCAGCTGTGTGGATAGGAAATTTCAGTCAAAGCCACTTGCCAAGGCCCTTCTAATTCGAGGGCTTGAGCCAACTCTACATGAAAGCTGGAACTTTTGTTGTTTTTAAACACTTCGTGGCTAGCGTTGGACGGCAAGGTGATGTAAAACCCTTCCATGATGCGAAATGAAGAGTGGCCTTGAAAACCGTATGTTTTATACATCTTGCAGTTCACTAGCTTTGACCCAGCTGTTGAATTTCTCGGGCCAGTTTTTCCAGCGCACCAGCATCTTTTTTACACCCCCGATGACCCTTTCCTCCAAGATTTCTTCCACTTGGTAGGCCTTGTCTTGTGTCAGCTTTACTTTTTGCAACTCTGTCTCGTAAAATGTACCCTGTATAAGCTCTCCGTCATAATCTTTCAGTTTATACACAGGGGGTAGACGCGGCACACACTCGGAGATGGTAAACACCTCGTCTGTGAAACTCTGTTCGTATTTTTTATCAAACACTCTTCTGTGTTTTGAAATTCTCACCGCATCGCCTCGCTTTAAATTCATCTTAAACGTTTCTTTGTAACGGTCAGGGATCGAACCGTACAGGTTTTGAAACACTTGCAGGGTGTTTTCGGCCGTCACCTGCATCGGAGTCATTTTTATACTCTTGTGATAGCCGTTATTGTAGCCTTTAACCAAATCCTGCAAGACATCAATGTACCGGCGGGTATTTTTAGCCGTGAAATACCTCCACATTCTAGTTTTCAAAGTGCGATTAAATCTCTCGACCACTGACGCTTTCAGATCGCTGGCTGTGGAGAAATGATTAATGCCTCTTTTCTTCATCAACTTCTCAAAAGTTTTGTTAAAGAATTCTTTGCCCGCGTCCGTTTGTAGCTTTTCAGGGACCTGGCTATCTTTTAACACAGAATCGAAGGCTCCGGTGACCTCTGCTCCAGTTTTTTTCTTTAACGCTCGCACATAGGCCTTTTTGGAAAACACATCTATGATGGTCAGTAGATAATTAAACCCGTCATTGTGCTCGACCAACGCCTGCATGTCGCAAAGATCTGCCTGAAACTGATTTAAAGGTCGGGGTACAAAAACTCTATTTCTGACAAAATGCGTCCTGACTGGTTTATGCAGAGTATAAGCATCCTGCTCCGATAGAAAATCTTTAACTAGGTCAACGTTGACCTTTGACCCCGTTTCATCCCTCAGGGCTCTGCTGAGCCGCTCTACACCTCCAAAACTAGCCGGATGAGCCGGTTCATAATAGACCTTTTTCATGAAACGTTTCTCTGTCATGATGAAACAATAATGAAGCATTTTGTTAAAGGTTCAGTTTTTTTATTGTTTTCAAAAATCATACGATTGTATCACACTCAGAGCATCCTTTAACACAGAGCCTCCCAGGTTACAATGAATATCATAATGCAGTCTTTTCAAATCATTGTCAGGTTTTTGTACACAAACATCTACAAACAAGGCATACAGAGTAAACAGGTGGTACACTTTTACATCTTTTTGCATCTCTTTAATAATTTTGCCAAAAGTATCAGACATTGAAGATTGGTTTACCATATGCATTGTGTGGTGTACGAGCATAGTGTGCTCGGCATGGGTTCGAACAATATTCAAAATCTCTTCTAGTCTAGCAGCATCACGGCCTTTTGGTTGCGTGTTTACAATAACCCTGTCCAACACATCTATTAACTGACTAATGATTACATGTTCCTCTATATACGACTCAAGTTTTCTCCAGTAATTGCCCATTTTCACTCCCCATCCCAAAAGTCCAAGGCGTCAAGCAAAGCTAAAATCTTGACATCGTCTTCCCCCACAAGAGCTTTGTAGATTTTGCAGAGTTTCAAATCGAGGTGCCTCGTCATTTTGAGACTGCGAAGAATGGCTTCTGAAGCACCATGGATCCTGCCATCAGACACGTGAAGGCCTCGTTTGGAAAGACTCCGTTGAATGGTGGGAATAAAGCGGTCCGTCCAAAGTCTTTTCATCAGAGCGTCGTAATGCTTTTGCAGGAAAAACTCTGGTAGGTCTTGCAGGCATTCGTGTTGTATCTGGCTCGGATGGTTCACTTGACAGCCGTAACAGGTTTCGTTTCTAAAGTCGGACACAACCCTGCCCAACAATCGAGCCGTTATGGTTTTCACCGTGTTGAAGAAAATGTCAGTCAAATGGCCGTCCGGCGCGTCCTTCTCCGGGGTGTTGCATGGTGATGATGGTGAAGACAGAGTCTCTGGAGATGATGGAGAGGAAGTTTCGCTATCCGACGCCGGAGATGATGGAGGGGTTAGAGGGCAAGACATGATGTTTCAGAGTGTGGAGAGTGTCGCCGTTTTATGGAAAAGAGGGTCGGGCTTAGGAGGAGGAGGAGTCGTGTGGAAAGAAGCCGCTTCAACCATCATGGCTCTGCTCCCCCTCCAAAAGTCGACGGCCTCTTTCAGAGCCTTAATCTTGTCTTTGTCTCCCCCCACCAGAGCTTCGTAGATCTTGTAGAGTTTCTTGGTGAGGTGTCTAGTCATTTTGAACCTGCGAAGAATGGCTTCTGAAATGCCATGGATCCTGCCATCAGACACATGGATGCCACTTTTGGAAAGACTTCGTTGAATGGTTGGGATAAAACGGTCCGTCCAAAGTATTTTCATCACGTCGTCGTAATGATTTTGCAGGTAAAACTCTGGTATCTCAATCAGGCTATCGTGTTGTAACTCCCTCGAATGGTCCGAAACAGGTTTCGCCTGTAAAGTCGAACACAGCATCTTCCAACAATCGAGCAGTTATGGTTTTCACCGTGTTGAAGAGAATGTCAGTCAATGGTCCGTCCAGCACATACTTCTCCGGGTTGCTGCATGGTGATGATGGTGAAGACATGATGTTTCAGAGTGTAGAGAGAGTGTCGCCATTTTATGGAAAAGAGGGTCGGACTTAGGAGGAGTCGTCGTGTGGAAAGAGATTTTTTTTCACCATCAAAATCTCTCGCGAGGTTTGACTGGATAGAAAGAGGGTTTTGATGTTTACCGCCTTCTCATCCATTACTTTTAACCAGGCCTTGACAGGCACACGGAGGGTTGTTTGATACACACCGCATTCCGAATTGAAGTACTCCAAGACAAATTCATCCTTTTGCTCCGATCGTTGCCGGCTAGCTCTGTAGTACCATCTCCCGGAAGGCGAAGATCTGGTTTCCCAGACGCTAGCGGATGTTGTTTTTACAGAAAAGAGTTCCTCTTTAACCCTCGTCTGAGTCTGCTGGTCTTTAGTCGCAGGCTCCGATCCTGGACGGAGGTCATTCGAAGCCACCAGATTTAACACAGCCCAATCCGTTGAGGTAAGTGTTGCTCTTACAGTCTGACGGCCGTAAGATTCCCCCTCTTCCAGCTGGTAGAGATAGAGTTCACTAGCGCTATAGTTGAACGCGTAGCCCCAGAAGCCTCCCACTTCTAAAGGCCATTCCTCCTGAAGAAGTTGAGCCGGAGGTGTCTGGATCCGACACAAATACACCAGCCGTTTCTTGGGTGCATCCTGAAGTCTTGTAGTCGTCACAGCAGTCTCACTGATCATGTTTAAGGATCTAGCAGCCATGTTTCAAAGTTTTCGAAAACTGGGTCCTTTTTATTCTCCTTTTCCTGTTTAATTTCAAAAACCACAATACTCTATTCTCATTGGTTCGCAGCTTAGTCCCTCCCCATTCCAAAATACTCGACGTTCATTGGTTCACAGCTTAGGCCCGCCCCCTTCCTAAATACTCGATTCTCATTGGACGAGGGGGCGGGACTAAGACCCTGACCCCAGGTCAAAAGTTCAACCTGTCACTTTGACGAAAGGCGGGAAGTATTACTCTCTGCTGACTCTAGGGTTAGCTGACTCTTAGGTTAAGGTCATGTTTTTTGTGGCGGTTGGTTTATGTTTGGGGTTTATGGGGTTAAACCCTTTTGTGCATAAGCCTATCGACGTCGCCATCCATGGGTTACAGGCTGAGATCAGAGTAAGGGGGAATGTTTTGGGGCATAGGGTTCAGGCATGAAAGGTACTGGCTCTCCTCCAGGGGATCGATGTCAGTCAATACAGTGTCCTCTAATGTGTAGTGTGTGTTACCTGGAATGGTAGTGAAGGTCATGCATGTTCTCCTCGTGTTCATCCATGAAAGACGTCACATTGTCAAGTTGCATCTGAAGGTTCATCGCCTGGAATAAAATCAGACATGTAGTACTTCTTAACCTGTGAGGACCCTCATTAAAGGTTAACTAAAGGTAAACACAAAGCCTTCAAAGTTTGCCTCTAAAGCATTTAACAAGCCACAATGGTCATTGAGGGAAAACCTTTGACCTTAGATTTTCAAAGAAAGCATGAGTAAAAAAAATAATCAAGGCAATTGAAATTACCAGCAGCCTACGAGAACTGCACTTATAACAATTAAAACTATTTTCCTAAAGAAATGTTTTCTTTAAATCTGACTTGTGAAAATGCTCATGAGTGTTCTGTCTTGCACACACACACACACACACACAAAAACACACACACACATACACACACACACACACACACACACACACACACACACACACCTGCTGGGTGAGGTCGTAGTACACCTCAGTGGACATGGAGATTCTCTGGTGGTCCAGTACGATGCTGTTTTGGAGGAAACGCATCGTTTGGGTGGTGCTGCTGGCGTTGGATTTGATGGCGCTCAGAACCCGGCTGTAGTTCTGCCAGTCGGTGGTCAACTTCTGCAGGACCAGAGTCTCCTCATTCGCTTTTCTCTGCAGAGCATCTATCCACATTGTACTGGAGAGCAGAGGAAAACAGAAGCTATGTTAGGTGCAGTGTTTACATTCATTTTCTTTGTTCAAAGTGTGTCTGCTGTATTTATCTTTTTACTGTACTATAGAAGCAGACAAAAGTGTATGATAAGTATAACATTTATTAAACCACTATTTCAACTATCTATCTAAATAAGTGAAATAAGAAAATAATAATTTTAGTTATCATCACCCTATTAAAATTCATATTTCAAAACAACAACAAAAACAATCTATAGAATGTTTTAATCAGCATTAATTATCTCAGCTGTGCCTTTTTAGTCTTTTTTTAATTTAGTCTATTTGTGAAATATTATTATTATCATGTGAAAA
Organism: Cottus gobio; assembly: GCA_023566465.1. Classification (NCBI taxonomy): domain Eukaryota; kingdom Metazoa; phylum Chordata; class Actinopteri; order Perciformes; family Cottidae; genus Cottus; species Cottus gobio. The sequence goes on along the minus strand of CM042226.1, from coordinate 13,838,662 downwards.
ATGTATTTGTGGCATAAATTTATGAAGAAATGTTATTATAGCAAATATTACTACATATTACTTGCAAAAAGCTTCTGGTCACAATAAAGTGGAGTGCTACTGTTCCACTTATGGATATTTGTTTTTCATGTATAAATACATGTTTTCATTCACCTGAGTGCCACGGTAGTGTTAACCTGCTGCGCCGTAGCTTTGATGTCGTACTGATCCTCCGCCAGCGTCTTCATTTTCTCTTCAGTTTCCTCGATCACGTCCTTCCAGCCTTCAACCCGATCCAGGTATCTTTCCAGCGACTGGTTTAGAAGTTTGATTGACATGAGGTGGTTTTGCGTGTCGCGTGTCAGCCGGTTGCTGGTGGTCTTGAGGGTGTCCTGGGTCTGGGAGGCCTGGTCCAGGACCTAGAGGTGGACAGGAATCAAAGAGGAAGAGTTTGTGATCAGAAATGAATGAAGTCAAAGGCTGTACAAGGTTTTAAAAATCTCAAATGTGATTTATATCTTTACAAATGAAGTATCTTTGGGTTTTGGACTATTGGCTGAACAAAACAAGCTTGTTTTGTGATTCACCACACGGTACCTGCTCCTGTCCCAGTATCATTCTCTGGATGTCTTCAAACTCCCTCTTCAGCCTGCTGATCTCCTCGCTGTACAGAGTCACATCCAGACAACCTGAGCAGTTCGAGGTGGCGCTCAGATCTGAGAGATTGAGTCAGAGAACGAAAAGGAGGGCAGATATGAGACAGTGAGGTAGGATATATAAAAGTTATAGATGTCTGTACCTGACAAGCTTCTGGTAACCATTTGTGAAGGAGAGAAAAAAACATTTTAAGCTATTTTAAGCTAGCACATTTAATCACCTGTATGGCTTCAGACTGCAAGAACAACCATGAAACACCTGGTACATGTACAGTATACAGGTATGTGTAGTTAACAAAACAATCACACCTCAAGGCCTAGTGGCTGTTCAGGTTTGTATCATCTCCCTCAGCAGATGGGAGGTTACTAAATATCACTTAATGTAATTGACAAATATACATACATACATATATATATATATATATATATATATATATATATACACACAAGGGTTTTTACCTTGAATACTCTTTTCTTCCGTGTGCATAAGTCTCTTTTCATAGCTTGTGTTTCCCCATAATGTCGGGTGTACAAGGCCATCCAGACTCAATATAAAAAAGGACTACAGTAGTTGGAGGTAATTTCAGCTACTTACCCTCTATTCCTTGTTCAACCTTGCTGATCTTTGTGTGGTAGACGGACTCCTCTTCGGACAGGCTGCCAACCTTCCTGAACACTGGAGACACCAAGTTGATAAAGTAAATCAAAGAAAAAGGACATATTCTATTTCCTGAGTTCTGGCTTTACGCTTCAGAGAGGGAACACGGCTTCATTCTTGTGAAAGTCAGGGTGGTTGTAAAAGCAGAAGAGATACAGAAATTATCATCACCATTAGTGCTTCTGTGTTAACGGGACATAGGAAGTATTTAAAGGAGCAAAAGCAGGAAGTTGAAATTGAAGCCCAGGCAACAAAACACGTAAAGTTTTCATTAGCTAACAAATGGCACCAAAACACTGATGAATGATAGTTTAGCCAGCTAGTCAGGTCCTGCTCTACAAGCATATTTCCCAAGAGAGCAACAACAAGTTAGTGTAGTTAGGTTTGAGAAGAGAGTTTTTGAATAATGTGTGTTTTCAGCATCCTAAGCCCTGACTCAGGGGATTAATATATGTCCGTTCTGTTGTGTGTTTATGTAAATGCTTCCAGATGCATCACATCACACATCACTTGCTCTACTAAATTAGCTGCTGTAACAGGGATGCCAAAACGGGGTCATACATTTTTCTAAATTATGCAGAACAATACATAAGCAATAGCCGCATGTGTGTAAATCAAGCACTACAGATTTTTCCCCATGCATAACCAGCAGTATTTGATTTGTTTTAATGTTTTTTTTATGTTTGGATGTAGCATCTTGGCAAAATGTATTTCACTAAAAACAATCCTCCTTTTTTCCGGGGAGGAAAGAGCTAAAAAGAATTGTAAACATTTATTTTTGCTGCAGTGTTTTTTTTATAAAACGGCTGTTCCGCAGAAAATCAAAGGTTATTATTTTCTGTTTTTCCATGTGCACATGCACAGTTGGGAATTGCCGCCAAGTGAAATATATTTTCTGTTTATACTTTGGTTTCCAGGGCTTTGGTGTTGTGCAGCTGTGCTAGAAGTTGACACAAACAAAAACAAGATTCTGTCTCGCGGTGGGATCACACCAGCCGTGATGACAAACTGTGCCGATGGCTCCTTCCCCTCTCCATAACACCCAGAACAAGGCTCAGAACACAGCTTACTTTTGGCCCGATGTGAAACCAAAAAACAACATTGATCTTTTTGAAATTACGTAGGCTGTCAATTTTGTACCTGATAACCATATTTATTTCAAGCCAAACAAACACAGGCCTACTTATTTGAACCAAACCATGATCTTTTTTACATTATATTTAGCTGATGCTTTTATCCAAAGTGACTTACATGCTATACAGTAGACTGTAGACACAGCAGTGAGCAATGAGGGTTAAGTGTCTTGCTCAAGGACACAACAACACGGCTTGGCTGAGCTGGGGTTTGAACCATCGATCCTCTGATTGAAAGTCAGACCTGCTAACCACTAACCCACAGTCGCCCCCTATTTTTTCTTTCTTTAGTTTTTTAAAGTCGTTTTGTTGCCTACGCCCAAATAGTTGGTGGTACACCATCAATGGTGTTTCATCAAACATGTTGAAAAAAAAAACATGTTTCTGTTTATGTCCATTTAGTTTTTCTTTTTTTTCATCATCAATTATCAAAACATGTATCCTTCTTGGTCGAAACTAAATTTGTTTTTGTTTCTTCTTCAAACTATTTTTAAAGTGTTCAATAAGGTCTTCCCGCCCACCTCTGAATTCCTCTGAATTCCCAACAGTACGTCCACATGTTTCCAGCACATACTGCACATAAGTGAATTATTTATCACACTTCTGGACCTGAATACAAACTTGTTCATGTTATGTGTGATTTTACATCATTCTCACCGAGCCCCATTCTCTCTCTACCCCATGAGACTTGCGAAGATTTACGACTTTCAAACCCAATAAAATGTTAAGTTAACGTGAAAAGCATCTGTTGGTGCAGAGCAGCTGTCAGGTGAAACATGGCACACGAGGCTCAGGACCACATTCATTTGATCTATGGGAGTTAAATGGGCTGCGTTGTCGGAGAGAAGTATGGTTCTCTTCCCATGTCAAGCCACTTCTTGCTCTTTTTAACACAAAGTTTGAGCACGAATCAGCAAGATAACCTAATTAATGTGTAAGGCTGTTAGCTTGGAGAATAGTGTCTGTGCGAGAGTCAGGTAATAGATGTGGTATTTTGGGATTTGAGACTTTAACACACCAAGCGACGCCAGCACTGCCACAGTAATGATGAGGAATGCAACGAATCCATAGAGGACTTTGACAGCCAGCTGGAGAGAGTGGCTCTGCTGGCACCTCATACAGCCGCCTCTGCTTCGACCTGGAGGGACATGAAGAGAAAATACACATACATAAAAATCTGATCCCTATATTTACCAACATTTGATCTGAATAGCTGTTTGGAGATGATACAGAGAGTAGAGAGTACAGATTATTTTCATCATTGTTTTGAATAACGTGTGTGTGTATTTGTGTGTGTGTGTGTGTGTGTGTGTGTGTCAGTGTCAGTGTCAGTGTGTGTGTGTGGCCTTCACCTCTAAATGAAGGCATCTCCTCCTCTCCAGTGAAATCCTCTTCTACAAAACAAGACAAGAAGAAAAGATTCAAACATGACCAGGGCTCAACACTAACTTTTCTGATTGTGCTCAGATTAAACAAAGAAGTTACAACATGTTGTGAGCATGTAAGCATGTAAGCTTTCTGGGTGGATTATTACCTGATTAAGTTACTAAATTAAGCTAATCACTTCCTGCTGTACTAAATGCACAGACATAAAAGTGGTGTACATTTTTTCATCACACACTCTTCAAGAAAGGAAATAAATACCCCAAAATGACAAAAGGCAATCAAGGGGAATCTTATAAGAGCAAGTAAGGGCAGAAACAATCAACAGATGCTGTAAATTAAAAAGTAAAACATCCCAATGGACTCGACCATGTTCATCATGTGGCTGCTGACGATCACGTGTAATACATTCGTTGACATTTATTTTATTTTTTATTTAGTTTCTTAGACAATAGAACACGTTGATCGTTACCTTTGAAAAGCTGGTTCTCGTATCCACCATAGTTGTCTGCCAAAACAGAAAGAAAGACAGAAAAAAAGGCATTTAATGGACTGAGATCAAATCTGTTGGCGCCAACAACAAGTTTTATTGCTCTTGTCATAAATCATACAAACTGCTGCCTCGCGATCCCCTGCTGCCTCCTCCCAAAGTTCCTGTATTGTACTCAACATGTTCAGTACGATACTGCTTTCTTAGCACAATAAAAGGTTTTTGTTCTGCTCAAATGTTTTCTCTGAGCTGAGCAGCTTACTCAGAGGAAAACTGCCCACGGTGGTGCAAAGTATGAGAACATTTGTTGGTTTTGTGTGCTTATTTTGGTGGGAGCATTGTGTGCCTGAGGAAGCTGTCATCACACACTCTTTGCTGAAAAAGATTGAAATAAGGTGCATGACTTTCACAGAATTAATAATAATTCTGACCTAATAAACCGCACACGGCCTCGAAAAAAATACATTCACCATCATGTTTTAATGAGTGTATGTGACAGCAATGAACTTACAACATGTCATTAACTGGACACCACCCCACTTGGTACCCAACCCTACACCTGAGGCACTTGTTAAACACAACCCCACACCTAAACCCATGTTTAAGAAGCCCTCAGTCCAGCTGCAGGGGAGGCTGTTTCTGAATGAAAAGAGCTGGGAAACACATTCATACACACTCATAAACAAGAAGAAAAAAAGAGTTTTGGCAGGTTGCTGAGTAGCTGAAGAAAAGCAGTTGGACTCTGCTATTGGGCCGTGTTGATGCTGCCCTTCAAGCAAAGGGAAATATTGTTGTATAATGTTATATACTGCAGACGTACTTCAGTACTGCACTTGAAAATGAGGACAGCGAAATGACTTTGCAATGACGTTCCAGATTGTGGAAATGTGGAAAATGTGTGGACTGAGTCTAGACAGTCATGATGTCATTTAAAAGAATATGCCACCAAAAACATAGATTGTGAGTCCACCTGTAAGATTATGGTGGCCCTGAAAGGCGCAAATACATTCAAAGAGGGAAGATCATGCATAGCATTATGGGTGGTGACACAAACAGGGATGTGATTTCAGAATTCTCATGTTACGTTTTGCACAAATTAAGTTATTGTTGAAAAATTGGCTTAAACCAAATAAAGAAAACACATGATGTAATCTCCAAAAACAATGACGGTAAAGTTTTGATGGTAAAAGCACACTTGGCTTGCAAACCCCACAATGAGGAGAATGTTTATGTCGATCAGCGGCGAATCAGCTGAGGTCAGGTCTGAGTCACAAAACGCTGACGTAATGATGGAGGGAGGAGAGGAGGAGGGGCGAACAGGAGGAGAGGGATAAAGGATGTGAAACATCGGAAGCGAGAAAGACAAGCATGTCCACCCCGAATATGTTTTAGCAGAAAATGAAAACTCAATCGTTGCTCTACAGTCGCTAAAACACACGAGGACAAGAGGACACTCTTTAGTCATAATCACTGTTATCTGGGTTTGTTGATATAATAAGCAAGGATTTGCCTCAGGAACATGAACGCATAGGCAACGTCTATGTGGAGCCAGTTATTCAATTACGTCTTTCTGTTCTTTACTTTCTGATGAGGTCATGCTATCTATGATTACAAAATATAAAAAAATAGCCTGCAGATGACGTGTTAACAACTTGTTTTATACAACAAAGCCTCCAAACTGAACGACAAAAACAGGTTGTCTCTGATTGACTTGACTTAGAAGGAGCACTATTATTGCGTGGGATCAAGGGTGTTAAATGGCTACTGGAGGTATACTGAATGTATGCACATGCTGATTGTAATGGTGAATAAAGACCTACCAGACTTTACAGGAACAGCGTTGTTCCTTAATTTAATTGTCTTTACTGTGATCTGTAGGCTTTAGCTTCTATCTTTATCTTTTTTTACCTGTTTTTACTGCTGAATTAGTTAGACATCTTGGATAAATCCTTCAAACACATTTAGACCCTTCTGTCTGCTTCTCTCAGGAAAAGCTTTTTACGTTTTTTTCCAATAATTAGCTATTATTTCCACAGGTAGTCCGGGCTTCATGGTAGCTCTGACAGCTTGATGGAGTCGCAGCAGCATGTGTAAATATGCAACTGTTTGCTTTATAAGGTGATTATGCATGTTGTGTTGTTCTGCTGACCCCAAACTGGCCAAAAAAGTAAGTTTAATGTAAACTCACAAATTGTAAAGGCAGTAGTAGGAGAAAAATAGTTCAAATAGTAACCTCACATAACATCATAATTCTGGGTTTCTGGGTTTATTTTGTCCAATATGGTCTAAATCTCATTTCAGAGACTTTCCCACCCTGATTAAAATACATGTCTGAGGAGGAAACTGAATTCCTCTAATTTTTTGGGCTTCTGTGGCATAAAAATGGCCAGATTCAAATGTTTAAATGTCAGCACATTATTTGCTTTTGGAAGCTAAAATTCCAAAATATCCACCCTCAAATATCTGCCTGCTCTTCGTTTCTCCTTCTTCACCTCCCGCCCTAACTTTTTCTATTCCTCATGTTTTCCTTTTCTCTCTGTGGAAAAACCCCTCATGTCTGTCTCGTTAGTGAGGAAGTGAACCTGTCCAACACTCACAGAGCAGAACTGAGCTGATCGGACAGCAGCACAACACACTGATGCAGTCAGGCAGTGGCAAGACACTGAGAGACTACTGGAACCTGTTTGGTTCAGTCTTAATCAGCTGACGCTCGCTTTCTTTGTCAGGTTTAAACTTTTATAATGCTTTAAAGTGTCAAGTGAGTTGTACTTTATCAATAACTTCATTGGTCATTCATTCGTTGCAGCAAAGCATTTACTCAGATTTAACAAACATAGAGCATCTGCATATACCTTTTCATGACATGTTTCACTGAAAAAAATGATAAATATATATTCAAATTAAGGATTTAATCATACGAAGAATTGTAATCGAACAATTGACCATGATAATACACAACACCTGTGACATTATTAAAGCTTTTTCAGTGATGCTACTTGTTACCTATAATGTAACTGATATTATAATATGGATTACCTGCAGTTACAGTAGGTGTTCTGCAGAAAAGACCAAAGCAGACATGTTTTTTGGCTGTTTATCCAGACAGTGAGGCAGACTGGCGATGGAAACATTTGGTTGCGGTTCGTATACACACTGCAGTAAGTGGGCCCTTGTGCTTTGACAAGAAGTAAATATGCTATTTGAAAGGCTTGAAATGTAAAATGTATTAAACAAAATGTAACAAAACTAAACATTTCCAAGAGGTTTTGTTTCCAAAGGATGTAATAATGAACAGTGAATAATCCAACATAAATACAACAAGTTTGGGAAATACCATATTTCTAAATTCTGCCAATAATACTTTTTGTGACTTACTCCTGGAGAGGGTTACTGGACCAAACATGTATGTATGTGGACACCCTAACATTACACCCGTATAGTGCCACAAAGAGCTGAACAGCCTTATATGGTAATTTCAGAAGCATTGACTTTGTCGATGATCAAATCTCAGGAGCGCACCCTTCTCATGGGTCACATTCATCGGGCTGAAACTTGCAATCTATGACACGTTTGTAAGTAAAAAGTAAGAGAGAACATGAAATAGCATGAGGTCCATCATCTTACCAAAAAGATACTCACACAATCACAAAATCCTCTCAAAAATGGCCTTAAAAGCAACCGTAACTTCTTAACTGTTCAGATAGACGTTTGCAGTGGTTCCAGTCAGTATACTCTACTGTATATTGCTGGTTCAGATGTTGTACAGTGGTCCAGCCACCACACCTATGAAAATATCAAGCCAAGCAGCAAGTTAAACCAGCACACACAGGATACGGGACAGATATGTTACAGGTTATTTTACAGAGCGTTTCTATACATTTCTGATTGTTTATAATCAATTAAATATGGATTAAAGATGGATGTTTTCCATCCTCATGGAGACACTCGTAATTGAGAATGCAGTTAAGTTGTATAGGAACATAATTGGGTTACCTCCCATCCTCTTTCCCCATCGGACCACTGGTGTTTGTGAACTCAGTGCCCTGCCTGAGTCAGCTAACCCTCAGCACCACTCCATGTCTGTGGTGGTTGGTTCCTCCCTTTATACCCCTCTGAACCAAACTTATGCCAGGAGTAAGCCTTGAATGTCCTGTAATCTGACATCACTGAATAATACAATTTAACATGGAAATACTCTCTCCATGTAAAGATGCAAGTATCAAACATGTCGTGCTGTTCCGTGTTCCTGTCTTTCGTTAATTCATTTAAGTTATTTTGACCAGAACATTCCCCTCAAGGCCCTCAGCAAGTCCTAGCTTTAAGTGAAACCAGGAGTCCCTGGGCCCTGCTCCAGATCAGAGTGGAGGTCTTGACCACAACTCATAAAGCCAAATGAGCCCCTCTCCGAACCTCTGTTGACATCCAAGCCATTTAGGTGCCCTCTGACTGGAATGTGTGGTCTCCTTCACAAAACTATAAACGCCTGGTATGCGTATCTGCAGACGGCGAAGCTGAAGTTATAGACAAGTCATGACAAGAAAATGCTCTTTTATTGTGGTTTGGCAGTGAAATGGGAGATTTTCAGAGTCACAATCCCATTAACGCATCATATTTTCACAGGACTAAAACCAATGTGAACAGCCTGGGTAAGTTTACAGGGGTTCGAGGCCAAAAGGGCGTGTGCAATATTCCCTAATGCTCTGTTTGCAGGACTCTCAGTATTTTCTTTGACTTGCCCTCAAACTTCACATGCTCACCTGCGTATAGGAACTTTCCAGAGACACAGAATAATAAGAATAAGAAAAGCTATGGTTAAGAGTATGTTGACACCTGTCATATTTAGCCTACTATACCATCAGTGTTTACTAAAGTGGATATTTGCACATCTGTACATTTACTACAAACTAGTAGTAGATATTTATTGTCACTAACAACGTACTGCCAGTTACTGCCAGGTGTAACCGTTAGCTAGCAAAACAAACAAGGTTCAAGGTTTTTTATTTGCCATTTGTGCACAGACCAACAGTCCAGACACATTGACACAACAAAAGTAGGTTAACTAGCTTGTTAATATATGGGTCAATGATTGGTCTAAAATTGATCATGATTTCTACTGTAACTTCCTGTTATATAGTTGATTGTTGTTATGGTGTTACCTGAATCACTACTATGAAAGTAGTAATGAAGACATTTTGGAAAGACTTTACACACAGTTAGCCGTGGATTTATGAATATCTGCCAACCCAATAGTTGGTTTGTGTGCACGGACATTGCTATGTTGAAACAGAAAAACTGTTGACACAAAGTTAGAGGCAGAACATTGTCTGCAAAAGCACTGTGTTCTCGTATTAACAAACCAAGCCAAAGTACACACACGTGTGAGCAAAAATAAATGAAAAAGTGCACACTGCGTACAGAAAGAACAACCCAATACGACATCCTCCCCGTTCTCCTTGCAATCCAAATGCTGTAAATGTGTAACGCTGGCACAGCAGAAGTGGAACTGAAAACAACAAAATCCCTCTGTTTGTACGTCCCTTTCTCTTCTCCTCTTCCCTCACTCTTTCCTTCTCCTCTGCCAGCCATACACCTGCCTCAGCTCCTGTGACCCCCACCCCCACCCCCCTCCCGCCCTGTGAGGAATGTATGAGGCAGCATGTTTAGATCAGGTCGGGTAGAGCTGGAAACCACATTAACAGACCTCCTGTACTGTTCGCTGAGAACTGTATATGTTCTTAACCTTCAGTTCAGTGCAGCATCTCTACTCAACCCTCAACAGGAGCAGAGACACAATGTTCTGACTGACATTTGTGTTTTTTTCTTACAAGCTTTCCTTGTTTTTCTGTAATTGGTTGTGTGAAATAAAATCTAACACACACATAAAACATAATTAAAACCCAGGAATCCATATCAAGCAACTGCATTATTAAACACTGACAACTAAAGTAATAACTTGCACCTAAATATGTTTTATGACGTGTTGTTCTCACAACGACACTGCAGAGCCTACATATAAATACAGCATCCTTTTTCTTTTCTTCCAGCAGAGAAAGCCAAAAGCAATTTCTCATTTCAAAATCAGTTTGAAGTGACAAATGTTGAAGTGACAAATGTTGAAGTGACAAATGTTGCTCGCAGACTTTATCGGCTGGAGCTCGCTATGAAGCTTGAGTCAGAGAAAACTTAGTCTTCAGACTTTTTAGATATTTCAAGCTGACGTATTTTAAAATGAGAACCCTGTAAAATAAACCTAAATATGAACTTGCTGGCCACCTATAATATAGCACTAAAAGCCGTAAGCTAAAGCTACGCCCCACGCAAAAGTGACCATCTTCACAAGTTGAAGATCTTTGTAGATCGCAAACTAACACTAAACAAAGAAACAGCGTTGTTCTTGTATTGCAGTGTGAAGCTAATTTGTTCTCGGAAAACAACTATTCTAAGGAAAAATGTAATATTGTATAATTCTAACTGATCCAGATTCATATTTACATTCAACATTGACGACTAAACAATCAGCTGGTGGTAACGTTGGGTTGCTGGATTGTAGTTACAGTTGCTAAGCTATGATTGGATAATTGCTGTTTGGGTTCAGTGTAGTCTATTAAAACAGCCCTCAAGAGAAACACCATCAAAACAAAATCAAATGAAAGAGCATTCAAGTTTGTAAAAGAGGAAAGAATTTAGTTTGATTTAAGTTAACAATAACAATAAACACAGGAATATGGCCATCCTATATGCCAATTACAGTTGGTAATGAATATGTCAACACATCCTAACATGCTGCTACCTCATGTGATTTATTCCTCCCTCTCATTCCCTTCTTTCCCACTGTAACCTCTGCCTGCCTTTCACTTCTTATCCTATATATGTCTGGGAAGCATGCATGAGCCCCGGCCCCCTTCCATGCCATGTTGTGAGAATTCTCAAATTCAGATGTGATGTTTTCATTCACCCACTTTTAAAAGGGGATATTAAGTCAATCTGCGGCAGATTGGCAGGACCAGGGAACATTTTATGTTTTATGAAACGGCGCTGCGGTGTGCGCACACACGCATAGAGATTTAAAGCTGACGGATCAAAGTTTCACATCCAAGAACAACAAACCGGCACTTTCTCAGGATCCACACTGCCAAGATTCACAGCAGATGAGAAGCATATGTGGTCGCTGGTTCTCTGTGCAGGTGCCTGCCTGAATGCCACAATGACGGATACTGTTCCTGTCTCTATTTGAAAGTATTTTGACCACTGAAAATGCACCCAGGTGTTGGCATGAATAATCTTTTTGCAAGTATAGGGAGTAGGACGATATAATTCATAGGTGCTCAGAATAAACACAATGCAATAACCCTGAAGAAGTCAGAGAAATTACTTTACCTTTCATGATTCTTCACTCAAAAATCCTTTACAACCAAGCTGTGGTCTGGTTTGCTGATGTTCACAGCGGCAATATGGCAGTCCTCTTCAATTGTCAAGTGTCCAGGAACATCAAAGGTAGTCAGCAAGGTAGCCTTGAGGTGCCAGCAAACTCATCCGTGAAACATTTTCCAGCTCTGCAAAGACAGAAGAAAGCCCAAAATTCCCAAAATGTCTTAATTCCACATTGATGGATAAAAAGCAAAGACTTCAGGTTTCAGCCAGATTTGATGTTATTCCATGTGATCAAAATGCAAAGGCACCTCTGCAACCTAAACAACTGTCTGATGTCTATATTACTTCAAATATTCTTGCAAGTCTATCAGTGCTGAAGGACAAAGCACCTCTTGAGTTTTGAACATGTGTGTCAGCCTGCAGCTTGCTGGCATCATCCCTCTCCCATCCAGAGCTTGAAGAAACTAAACCTCCTCAGAGAGAAACCATGTACAACTTCTGAGAGGGAGGAAGGAAAGGAAGCGAGAGGGGATGAAAAGAAAGAAGAAGGTTGGAAAGAAAGAGCGAGAGGGAGAAGGAGATGGGAGGGGAACAAAGAAACTGGAAAATGAGGGAGGGACTGGAAAAGGGACAGGGTGAAAAAAAAGGGCAGAAAGAGGGAAGGAGGGAGGGTCCATGTGTTTTGTTGAAAGTCAGTTTTGTGGCCGAGGCTAATTGGTAACAAATGTTTGAACATTGTGGTGTGAGCACCTTGAATATCTATGGCCTTGGCCTGCAAGACAGGAAAATATAGTTGCTGTGAACACACACTTACGCTCACACATGTCAAAGCTATAATCCCTGTCTGGCACCAGCTCGCAGTCTTCTCAGCTTGATCCCGCTAACCTCGACTACCAGTGTGTAAGACTAAACAGCAGGTGTAATATTCTCACCAACGCACACATCCGGCCGCCCAGCTGACGAGGCACATCCAGTGGCTGTCTGGCATTGTGGAGTTTCAGCTCCTTTATTTCCTGACGCTTTGAAATGCACATACACACAGAAATATGAAGATGTGTGTATATTCTAGTGGGTTATTATACTATTCAGCTGAAGGTGAAGGAAGCTCCACTGCTGTGTGGTTTCAGAGACTTAAGCAGTGAAGTACTTTACTTAAGTAGCAACACTACTGTGTAGAAATACTCTGTTACAGGATACATTTCTGCTTTCAAATTTTGACTTCAGTGAAATTATAAAAGTATTTGCATCAAATGTACTAAAAGCTACTAACTTTAATTTTGTGTTGATTTTGGCGGTCCCTGTGGATAGAAGCGGTAGTGTAGGTGGTCAACAGTTTAGAGAAACACTTTCCAGGCCCAAAAGGACATCACAATGATTAATACAGAAGATCTTCAGAAGACTTTTTTACAGCATTTCAGTGCTGCCAAGTTTTTCTTCCTTACAGCTCAACTGTAATCGGAGTGAATAATGCCCTTTTGATGATTACTTCTGCATCCCTGAATGACTTTGAAGCCACATCCTCTCTCCAATCTGCTCCTTTTCTACTTATTTGGGCTTTGGATGCTACGGTTTGTAAAAATGAAGATCCCATGTGGTCATTTAATGCCCAACATGTGTCTGCTGGACTTTATCACAAAGCCACTGGCCTTTGATCAGAAAACTTTCTTAATCATTCGGCTCATGCACATTCCAACACAGCAACACGATTTCCCCTAAATTGATACCAGAATCGTCCAAATGTTTGAAGCCCATTTGGGGCTTGTCAGCGACGGGTCGTTCCGTACAATGGACCGATTAAGCATGATGATAATTATGTTTTGTGTTGAATTGTTCAAATTCATGCCACTGGCTGAGGATTGGCTGCAGAGCTTCATGGTTTCAAATCCCTGGATGGCCAATTAAACACTAAAAAGTGGAGCAAAACACAAGTTTGTAAAGGGTCACGTAACAGATAATTAGTTTAGTCACACTGGATCTGCGGCTAGTAAACTGTCCACACAGAGCAACACAAACTAAACGAACCCCGAGGCCAGCAGGTTTTAACTCCACATGTGCACCGTTGGCCCATGTGGTGTTTAACTTACGTAAGGTACTGGTAACGGCGGAAACAAAGGAAGTCGTAGCCGATGGCTGGTTACCCTTTTCTCACTTCAGTGGTAGTGCTTGAGCCAGAGCTGGAGACTTGAAGAGATGTCAAGACTTGGATATAAGTGTGAAGTGTGACTTTAGCACCTTTTGAGCTCCAGGTGAGTTTGCTGCATTCGCCCAGTAATGTCTGCTAACATTCATGATGCAGGTTACATAAAGAGCTCCTTCAGTGCTTCACCTGCAGTGAGTAAATAAGAGCGATACCGCAGGTCCTACTTTTATATTAATATTAAGTTAATGGTTTGAGTTATTAATAAGAGGTATGTATATATGTATTTCTCCCCTTTACAGACATGACATATTTGTACATTTTTGTTGGTTATGATAATTAGTTTTTTGACAGTTTGCTATATTTACTGTTCATTTTATTTGTTATTCTTCTTTAGCTTTTCTCTTATTTGTTACATGTTTTGAATAAATAAATATGACAACAATAAACAAAATGGTGTGTCCCTGTTCACTCATAATTATCAAAATGAAATGTTATGAGGAATCAGCACATATAATTGTGAAATCTGTGCAACATAAACTTATCGTTTATTTTCACGGACGGCCGAATGGAGCATCATTTTAAATGTCGGTTAGGTCTAAAGTTAATGAAATAAATCTAGAGGTGTGCAGTTAGAAAGTAGCTACTTGCATTGTGGGTAATGCAGTGACCATGTTTTGATAAGGAGGAAGAATGCATGGAATAAAAAATAACAATCTCTCATTCTGCTGCATTAAGGAGTAAAAACAGAGAAGTCATGTCACTTCAGTCAGGTAATTCTTCACACTGATGTACAAAAATTATATTTAAACAGAAACTCAGAAATACATTATTGCCAAGCAAGTATAGGCAGCCTCAACACATTCACTGATGTGCAGATGTGATTAAGATGTGCAGTGAACATATCTAGCTATAGTCAATGTACTAACACCAGAACAAAGTGACAATCCAAAAATAATCATTATTAATAAGGAAGACACATTGGAGGCTTTGTTCCACATTAATCTTCAACATGTTTATCCAGATGATGCTCTTGCACAGTCATCATCTAAATAAGGTGGATTAAAAAATATTGTGTTTGAGTTGTGCAGAATTGTTTATCAAAATGCTAAAAACACTACAGAACAGCATCTTTGAGTTATTATTGTTTTGCATGTTCAGTATGGGATGAGGAGCTGTGTGTGTGCGAGTGAGTTCAGTGTGGCTGTAAAACGTTGTAAAGGAGAAACACAGCAAGATCCTCCAAGAATCCCATCACCTGCACTGCTGCCAGACAGAAAACAGCTCTTTTGCAACAACAGCCTCCATCATGGTTTGATGAAGCTCCATCCGGAGTTTGTTGTGAAGCAAACAAGTCTCCTGAAAAAGAGACAGCGAGGTCTAAAAGAGGAAAAACAAATGACTGACACAAAGTGATAAAACAATCTGAAAATCCTCACCACATGATCACCGATTTTAGTACTTCCATTTCATTCCATGTGTTTTAACGGACAGAAACTTTGTTTAATGGATGCAATCAAATGAAGTTGCTCTTATGAAAACTGCAGAGCCGCTGAGGGATGCCGTGTCATAGCTGGCTGCAATTTCACACGTGGGGGCCATATTGGACAGAGCATAGAGGGCATCTTTTCACAGTGTCTCACTCTTATCTGTAAGTCTGGTATTCTCTTCATCCTCATTATCTTAACACAGATGTTCTGTTCGCTATTGTTGATTTATTTAGACCCAGTGGAGGCTGTTAACAGGCTCAAAGTAACTCCATTTGGAGCATGGACAACACTGAAATGTTAACAGACAGAAATCAGACTGCAGTCAAATATTGATTTATTGTATATTCCTAATTGGACTTCATTCTTTCAAGATCATCTTCATAAGTGCTGGGAAGGAAAATACATATCCAACACTTCATAAACAATTGAATAACTGATTATATACAGAGATGGGATCTCTAGGAAGAAGAATTTACTGAATATGAATGGAGCTCCTGCCACCTAGTGTCACATTCTGCTTTTGCACTGAGGCACAAGAAAGCTTCATCCCTCATAAAACACCCTGTAACAGACTTAGAATATTTAAAATCGTGGTTTCTTTATGGTATTTTATGTCTCCTAATAAATATGGTAGTAGGATTTCTAATAGACTGACTGAGACACTGACTGAGTAAGTGTCTCCTGATTGACTCACTCGATCTCAGACGCACACTCTCTTTCTAACTACCCCACCTGTGGGAGGAATACAGATATATTTTTTGACTTTTTGGAAAACTCCGCCCACACTTAGCAGGGGAGGGGAAACATCCAAAAGGGTTTCTTAGGAGTCCTCCCAACATTACATTCTGCAGATACATACAGCGCAGCAGCTTCCTGTAGACAACATGAGCAACACAAACAAAAGGATGAGCCCTGAAGTCTCTGGAGCACATCCTTGATCATGACAGTGAAATAGAGGAGTAAGTGTCTGAAGATGAAAACCATCTTGAGGTCTATTCATATTTATTAACACTATAAATAAACATAAATAAAGTTTACTTTCAATACAAATCCTTATGACTCACTTTGCTTGATTTTGAGTGAGCGGGTCAATGTGACCTTGAACAATAGGTGTCTCATCTCTATTTATCTACATCACCCCATGAAAAAAAAGTTTCAAAATGCAAATAACATTTAGTAAAAAATACATGTTATGGTAGACTAATGCAATTTATATCTAGGTTTTTCCAATGTACCTAAAAAATAGTTTGAACATGTATTTTTCATTAAAACAAGTGAGTTATCCTAATTGAACTACTGTATGATCTATGGAGGGGTGAATAACTCCATTCCACTAAAAACTGATTGAATTATTAGTAATGGTATCAGTGATGATTACAAACTATATGTATTAGAATTGTTTTGTTTCTGACATCTTTTGTTGTGTCTCTCTCTGAGAGCTGCTGCCAATACACAACACAACTTGTGGAAAAGTCTCACAGCTCACGAGCATCAAGTCAAGGAGAGTTAAACGCCAAAACTACCGGAAAACACATTCAGATTTCAAAATAAAACTAAACTAAAGATTTGATTAGTTGGAGTAAATGGAGGAACTCTTTTAGGTTGGTAAACATAAAAAAAACAATAATTAAAAGTGAAATTTCTAGTTTCATATAATACCTTGTACTTTTTCTGTCTCGAGGAGATATCTTACATGACTCTTAGATACAAACACATATAAGATATGTAACACTAGCCTCAGTGAAGACTAAACCACAGAAAATTGATCTAAGATAACCTCAACCGTACCTTTGTATAATATGTAACTATTTATGATAATTGTGTAATTTCTTTATACAAAAAGGAGAAACAATTTGTAGTTTCAGCTTCTCAAATTGGAGAATTTGCTCCTCTTCTTTTTAATTATTTCAATAATGTAAATATGTCTTTAATACTTTTGAGGTGTATATTATTGCTGTAATCTAAGACTATGGTTATTGTGATGCCATTTAACACTATTTTGTCAAACTAAAAATGTATATGTATATCGTTTAGTAGAAAGAAAACTGATTAAAGCTGGTTAAAATAATGATTTACTTGCTTACAAATAGTAAAATAAAAATGTTCCACAGTCCACATACATCAACTAACTACAAATTAAATTTAAAATCCTGCTTTTAGATTAATACGCAATACATTTTCCTGATACAATACCTATATTTAGTCGATTTAAGCAACTTTTTTTTGCAGTACCTTTATTAGTATTGAAGTATTTTTACCGTGTGGTATTAGTATTTCTAAAAAAGCATCCGATGTGGGTTACCTTCTTTACAATTGCATATTCACTTATGAACACCTCACCTACCTAAGAAATGTTAATGAAGCGATTTATTTTGAAAGGCTCTACAGGAATCTGCCTTTTGTTTGGCTGCAGCTTGACGGTGGCCGCGGAGGACCGCATGAGTCACATGTCTGCACCGTCCCCGTTATCCGCTGGTATAAAGACGAGCAGCAGAGACACTGGGTCAGATTCTGACGACTTGGAGTCTCAGGAAACAAACAAAGGTGAGTCAGAGAGCTTTTAATTTTTTTGAGAGTCTGCATCTCGGTAATGCCCAGAGGGAAATGGTCTCTTTATATCCCAGCTGTGATACACGAGAATATAAAAGAGTGCAACGCATTTTCCAGGTTCAGCTTTAAAATGTCTATATTTCTTACTTAAATTCGAAAGTGCGTGTTTTTTAATTTTTAATTTTAATTTTAACTCTTCTTCGTGAGGTCATGGCTGACAAGGTGACAGCTGTTATTTTGTGTTGCTTACTCATGGGTGTGACCTCCATCTTTGGTTCAAAACAACTGGATTAGGGCAGATGACATCATATGGTTGGTTTACTTTAAAACACTTTAGGCTAGGCAAACCCAGCAGCAATACTAACTTTAAAATATGAATATTAGCTATTTGATACACAACTGACGAGTGTTGCGTACAGGAATAGAGGTTTTAAGAAAATGCTGTCAGTTCTAATATTAGTCCTCCAAATGTACACTGTAGAAAAGCTATTTGCAATATTAGTTCTAAAAATGGAAAATCCTGAACATTAGAACTGACCCTAATTCCTCTGTAGCCACATGACAGGTGAGTCCTTTGGGTACAGACATCTCCAAACACCTAAAATGAGGCCAAAATGAGGTCACACGTGACAGTCCCATTTGTGGCCAATGGAGCCCAAATGATCCAGATTAGTTAATTGTTCCAACTTCTGGCATAGCTTTGAGACAGAAAGAGAAGAGGAACAATCATGAAAACAAGCATCAGCTGCAGTTATCAGCTGATGTATACATTTTACTACAGAAAAATAACGTAACACTTTAATTAATTCATATGTCACATAGACAGTAAGAGGTAAGTACAAGTATGAAGTTAGGAATAACATAAATTACAAATATATTTTTCAAAAACCTTGCTGATCAATTTTAAGTAATTAATCCACTAAACCTTTCAGTTGATATTAAAGTTGTGTGTTATATATAATATAAACACACTCTACAGTAATATTACAATGCTGTGAAATGCACGCTGTATATAAAGAAAGAGAATACCACATTATAGCCTATATGTTATATAAAGACACAATAATACACATGTAATATTAATAGAGTATTCTGTAGTGATACATGCATTGTTATGCAATGTAGGATGATTTTAGATATGAACTCAAATAAAGCATCTGATGTTTTACTGTATTTGACTTTGTGGAGCTGAAGCAGAACTTTCTAGAAGGCCAGGTTGGGTCGGTTGGCTTTTTTTCAGTTGTGTAACTAAGATGTGCAAACAATGTAGAGAGGCATCTGCAAAGGCAGTTACTTCTCCTTTTTTTCTCCTTTTTATATTTGTCAACCTTTCTCTGTCTGTTTAACTCTTTCTGGCTCTGTCTGTTTTTTTTATCTCCTTCTTTCCTCCAACTGCACCTCAATCTTACTCATTCGGTTTTTATTTTTAATTAAAAGTCTCACTGGTCACAGTCTGCCCCTGTTTACAAACCTCCCAGTAGCTGGCCTGCTGTGATTAAAGCCAGAGGCTTATTGTCACACGAATAATGACCTCGTTGTGTAAGCGGCTGCAGTTTGCTGCACTGAAGGTGTTAAACTCGTGAACGCATGAGCTCATATAGCTGGCGAGGAGAAAGTGGGACGTTTCTTAGCTCCCAGGTGGCCGTTCAGCCCTTTTTTCAGTTTTTCACTGCAGAATAAAAGCACAGAAGTTCACAGAGCTTATACCATCAGCCCATTCACTATCACACACATACTTAATCTACCTTAGAAAATTTAGAATAATTTATCTGAAATGTGTCTTTTATCAAGCCACAATTTTAAAGGATTTGTAAGGGATCCAGAAGTTTCCTAATGTACCCAAAGGTGTCAGGGGCCCCCTTGGCCTTTCCCTACAAACTTTGCACAAGGTGACACGTGCCAACCAGGTGGAGACTCAAATGGGCCTAAAGGACTCATAAAATGACTACAAACAGATGCAAAACTGCTGGATAGAAGCACAAAGAGATCACATAGAGACTCAAAACAACGATGAGGAGACTCAAAATGACTGCCAAAAGACACAAATGACCACAAAGAGATGCACAAATATTTTTAAAAAACCTACAAAAAGTCCAATCCCTCACAAAGTGACACCAAACCAGAGAGATGTCTAATGATTACAAGGAGTCAAAAATGACCATCGAGAGACACAAACCACAGAGAAATATTTGACGATGATATGGAAAACACTAAAAAAAGAAGCTAAACAGCTATGAAGTGGGCGTGTCTTGCTCTTATGTGTATAAGAGATAATGGTGTACACTGTACTCTGTTTGTTTCCCAGGCAGCAGAGACCAAACGCTGACACAAACATCCCGGCAGTTGGGTTTTGTTTTGAGGATATTTTATGTTTTACTTTTAATAAATACACAGATCAAATATTAAACAAATATGCATCAATATCTCTCTTAGTTTGGAGAATATAATGACCTAAACATAGCTTAACAATGAAATAATTGAGGATTATGTTCGGCTTTATGTACGGCTGCAGAAATAATCAATATGTCAATAAATCATCAATAAAAGAGATATACTGCCTGGGAAAAGCAGCACAAAGAGAGAAGGTGTGGACATTTTCAAAAATCAGCAGCTACAGTCTGCTGAAGATGTCATTGTTGAATCTACGGGCAGCTGACTAAGCACACGTCGTAGAGAAAATGAGTTGACAGAGAAAGGGCCTGCCGTTAGCTTTATATAATGCACAGTTGGTCAATGTCACAGGAAATACTGATCTGAGGTCAGTTTGGTCATTGGTCCTCTTATATTGTCTTAGTGCATGAAACAGGAGAAGAGGTAAATGATTCCCTCAGCAGGCACAAGTCTAAATTATTAATAAGTATTGATCAGTGCTGTTATTTTTATGTTGTGCTGACTAGGGATGGAAAACTGCTGATCAATGCCAGTTACTTTCTACTGCGTAGGTCTCTGCTTTCTTTACAGCGTGTGTCTCCCTCTAGAGGAGATGAGGGGCATTACAACAACATCACTAAAGCCAGGAGTTCATACAGGACCTGGATGTTCATGTTTTGTTTTTTCCCCAGGTTTTTTTTTCCCTCATCATTGCCTGCTGGCCCCGTGAGAGTCAGAGAGGATGTTAATGATGATGATGATGATGAAGAAGAAGGGGTCCAAGTCTCTGGCTGTGGTGTCTCTTCTTCTGGCCTCAGTTAACTGTCTCCTTCTTCCATCAAAAGAAGATCTTAACGGTAAGTAATCCTGATATTGTGGCAGCAGCCGAAATGACAGAAACAAATAATTAAAAGCCTGCAGAACTCAAACTAAAGTATTATATGAATGGCTACATATCACAAGAGAAGGAAACATTCATTAAGAAAATAATTTGTCATTTATTTATTTTTGTCTCTCCTGGTAGTCAGAAGTCTGTGAATCGTCACCTGCAGTAAATATGTGGTGTTTGCTTTTGACAGAGATCTCCCTCCAGGGAGAAAAGTATCTGGATAAACAGATTGAAACCGCCGTTAACGGAGTGAAGGAGATGAAGAGCGTGATGCAGAAATCCTCAGAGGACCACCAGAAGTTGTTGGACGTTCTGGAGAAAACCAAGGAGCAGAAGGAGGTAGAAACATGCCTGATGGCACTTTTTGAGTCAGATATCAGCGCTGGTGCTAATATGAGATGGTGTTTCTTTATATGTTTTAGGATTTACTAATAATGAACAGATTAGATTAGCAGTGCTTTTTTTCCATACAACAGCAATAGCAACAACAATAGCAACAAGATCTTAAGATCCCACCAAAATAAGAGCTTACCTGATGACTTCTTTGTTCATGCTTCCCGACAGGAAGCAATGCTTACGGCTCAGGAGATGGAGGCCAAGCTGGAGCAGGAGCAGGAGGTCTGTAACGAGACCATGAGGGCTCTGTGGGAGGAGTGTAAGCCCTGTCTGAAGAACACCTGCGTGAAATACTACTCCCGAACATGCAGCAGTGGATCTGGACTGGTGGGCCGGCAGGTCAGACCATCGCATGTACACATACATGTGCTCATCCGAGGTTGTACATACAGGGCTTTGACTATAATCCAGGTGTTAGCTGCCCCCATTTATAAGGGTGCAGTTTCATTGATTACATATTGCTTTGAGAATCAATCAATACATTACATGGCTCAACTAAAAATACTACAAAGATTGGTATCGGCATCAGAAACACAAAAGATGAAACACAATCACTCCTGCGACACTCTTTCCTCTCTCCTTTCTCTTGCTTCTTCACACTCCTGATCAAAATATGATGACATTTAAGATTTTAGATCCAAAAATCAAAAGTTCTCCTTTGACCTGCAGCTGGAGGAGGTGCTCAACAGAACGTCTCCCTTCTCCATCTGGATCAACGGGGAGAACATAGACGTCCTGGAGCGGGAGGGGCAGCGGCAATACAAAGAGTTCAAGAACCTGGAAGAAAAATTCACAGAGATGGGCGATGTTGTGGACAACATCTTTTCAGAGAGTATGAAGGTACTGTTTCCTTGATAGACCGATGGATGTAAACACTGGATACAGATACATATCTGGGGCGACTGTGGCTCAGTGGTTAGCAAGTCAGTCTTTCAACCAGAGGACCGGGGTTCACACCCCGCCTCAGCCAGTCCATGTCGTTGTGTCCCTGAGCAAGACACTTAACCCCCAGTTGCTCCCCGGGCGCTTCACGAGGCTGCCCACTGCTCCTTAAAGGATGGGTCAAATGCAGAGGGTAAATTTCCCCACTGTGGGACTAATAAAGGGGTTTCTTCTTCTTCTTCTTATATGTAGGATTTAGCATAATCTATTGGCAGAAATGGAATAAAGTAGTCGCTACTATATTTGTATTAGTGTACAATTACCTGAAACTAAGAATCGCAGAAAGCCCTTTTAAGTCCGCCATGTTTCTTCAGTAGTCGACAGACAAACCAAACACTGGCCCTTTAAATGGAGACAACCAGCACATAATAAACTATGGCAGCAGTTAAATAAATGTGGACAGCCACCATTCAAACAGCAACAGATTTAACAGAATTAAACATCTGATAATACGAGCTTTGAAATCTCTGGAACTCAAGTTTAAATCTGCACAAAACATTTTGTGTTTACAGCTCATTCTGCTGAATCCTGATTATGGATCTTGAAGCGTGCATCAACCAAAGAGATAGGGATACATATCGCAAAGAAGTTAACAGGCTTTTGTGTGGTTGTTTGTGTCTCAGGTGGCTGATCATGTGCACCACAACCCTCCAGTGTTCTTTTTCCCCCATTTCCTGGGACCGAGCCGAAGCGTTCGCTCTCTCTTCCACGACCCGCTGCAAGGCTTCCAGAATCTGTTCTCCCCCATGATGGGCATGGGCAGGAACCTCTTCAGCTCTATGGGCTCCATGATGGACTCGGACTCAGACACAGCTCCTAGTGAAGGTGCATCTTCTACATATTCTGCTGCCCTGTCTACTTATGCAGAAAGCTTTCGTAAGGCTGGAATATGATCTGAATTGTCTTTTGACTGTTTGTGATGAAACTGCATATTTTAATCTCAAAGTATTTTTTTAGGTAAACATTAGAATTGTGTCTTATACAGGAAGTAGACAAAAACATTATACACTCGGTGAAACAGAAGTCCCTTCAGGTGAAAGGTTGGGAACATTCTCACTCGTGAGCCACAGGCGGGGCTCCTCCTTTTTTCCCCATCAGGGTTTTCTAGTTAGTCAGTTCATCAAACCATAACCGTAAACTTAAAATGACCACTAGGTTGTGAATTGGAGAAAAAAACAACAGCGTGCGTTTGTATCTGGTCGCAGACGACGTGAACGAGGACGTGGTCATCACCAAACCTTTTGGCAGCGGCAGGATGACCTGCAGAGAGATTCGCCGCAACTCAGCCGGCTGCCTCAAGTTCCGCGAAGAGTGTCAGAAATGCAAAGAGATCCAGCATATGGGTAACATGACACTCTGATGACGTGTTTTATTCTTTCTTCTAGGCTCTGTGATCGATATTAGTCCAACGCATGAACATTGATACAAGATGTATAACATATGGACTGAAAATCAAAACAAATAATGAGCAATGCTGAGGACAAATATGTTGAATTAGAATAAATATGAACGAGGTCCTTGATGATTGAATGAGTAGCGTGAGATGTATTCAAAGTTATAATAACCGTCCAAAGGGTTAGGTTTGTGCAGTGAGGTCCGGATGTGTCCTTTCATGCAAACTCCCCCCTTCAGGAAACCGGAGGTGTGGAGACCTGAATAATATTACAGAGATGCTTTTATTAGAACAACACAATCTGGATTTATGATTCAAATGGTTTTGTAAAATATTTAACTCTTTTGGCCACTGTCGTTATGAAAATATGGCTTTACATGCATACACCCCAGTGAAAGTCTTTGGTCAGACGCGATATAATCTGGGAACGAAATGCCAAACAATATTTTAAAAACCATGCTATGAACCGAATGTGTCCTCTTCTCATTAATACAACCCCGGTGTAGTGAAGCAGCGTGGTTTCTCTTCCCGTACTCGAGCTCCGTGATGATGTGTCCTTCACAGACTGCTCCGGGATCAAACCTCTGGAAGGCCCGCTGAAGGAGGAGCTGGAGGAGGCGCTGGCCGTGGCCGAGCGCTTCACCCAGCAGTACAGCAGACTCCTGAAGACGTTGGAGGAGCAGATGTTCAACACCTCCTCCGTCCTGGACCGGCTCAACAGAGAGTTCGGCTGGGTTTCGTCTCTGGCGAACAACACCAACACCAAGGACGACGTCTTCCGGGTTCAGATGGTACGAAGAAGCCTTTGGTCGCCAAAGTCGATGTGTCATTATCACGTGTGACATCTTTACTTCCCGTTAGTTGTGTAGTCACTGATGGTGCTTTCCTAAATCAGAAAAGAATACAAATTCATAGCAAGCTGGATTGAGAAAATGGATCAAGAAACGTCCTTTTTGGAGGGTCAGCAGAGTGAGAAATAAGAAAAATATGAGAACATGAAAACTATGCATCTCCAAAAATAAGAAAAGCTTCCACAATGAAGTGGGTTTCATTGTGTGACATGCTTGTTTTCTTTTTTTTTGCAGCAATACCTTTAATGCGTGACAATTGTTTCTTATGGAGGGCAATACATCATTATACTTCCATACTTAAATACAGCTTGACGAACACCTTGGAGGTTGTATTTAATATTACGAATAATGTACACATTTTATTTTGTGACAGCAATAATGCAACGTGGAGCAGTAAGAGCCTGCATATGAAGAGTTTGCAGTACATCAGTATTGTAAATGCACGTGTGAGGCTTTAAGATGTGCAGTGCCACTAACAGATGAAGTGAACCCGCCCCTCTGCTGCAGGTGAACAGCACAAACACCGAGGGGAAGAATCTGCCCGGAGAAACAAACGTGTCCGTGCAGCTCTTCGACTCTCCCCCGTTGACCTTCAGCGTGCCGAGCGACATCCCCTGGAGCGACCCCAAGTTCTCCGAGGTGGTGGCCCAGGAGGCTCTGGACCGCTACAAGGAAACCAGCATGTGAGTGTCGAGCGCAGCTGACCAGCGTTTATTTCACAAAAGCTCTACGACTATTTCCCAAAGCATTCGTATGTTTTCTCGTCACTTGATTATGTTCCTCCGTATTGAACTGCCACATGTCCTCAAGTTCCCCCACAATGGAGCTTCAGAGCTGTGAGGATTTCTCATTTTCTAGATCAGGGGTTCTTTTTTGGTTGGAAAAAAAGATACACATCTTATAATACACATTAAATATACAGTAGAATATATCAAATTCAGTTTATGAACTCACACTTGTATTGTATAAAATACTTATTAAATAACTATTTTTAAAGGATTTTTGAATGGATGCTAATTTAAAATATACTGTCTTACCCATTTGACAACCACTGTTCTAGATAAGTGGACCAAAGTAACAGGGCAGAGTTATTGCGATGTATTTCTTTAGTAACACAACCTACAAATCCTACTGAAATTGCCTTTCAGTAAATTCTTTGAGAACTTTGATTTTTATTACAAATCTGAAATTTCAGTTCCCCTCCATCTTGAGGTCTTCCTCAGCGGATCATCTTAGACAATAATTGGTCATTTTTAACTATTGTTTTCAAGGTCTAAATTCAGCTTTAACACTGAACAATGGAAAAATTTTAAAGATATATTAGGTTCTTGTACATTTAGGGCTCTTTTGTCGTCCGCTGGGAGACTTTCTCAGGGCGATAAGTTATAAATGAATCCCGGGCGACCTCTGATCTCCTTCTCTTTGTTTTTTCCAGTGTGGTCAAATAAAGTCCCAACCCGCCCGGTCTGCTGACAAGTGAATGTTCTGGACTCATCAAAACCCACGAGGATCCTGACGACAAACATACCTGAGAAGAAATAAAACCCGAAGACAACATTGGTTTTGTTGTAAATCCTCTTCAAGCCCTGCTTTTGCTAACAACTCCGTTTAACCTTGAAGATTTATATCGTCACATTAGAGCTCTTTGTCCTGCTGTAAGAGAAGATATTCAGTAGATGTAGATAGCAAGCCATCTCACGTCTATAGCACCTTCATCATAAAGGCCTTCAAACACATGTGACTGGGCTTTGCAAAGCGGGGCCATCGTACTTAAATTAGTTCTGCTTGTGCTTCTGTTCAAATTCAAAACGTAGGTCATCGAGTCTGAAAGGCTTTTTTCTCTGTGCATTCAGCCTTTCTAAAGCATGAAGAATTAAACTGATATTTCTTCT
The DNA here is from genome assembly GCA_023566465.1 of Cottus gobio. Lineage (NCBI taxonomy): Eukaryota > Metazoa > Chordata > Actinopteri > Perciformes > Cottidae > Cottus > Cottus gobio. The sequence goes on along the minus strand of CM042226.1, from coordinate 13,812,082 downwards.
GCCACAATAAAAACAAAAATGTGGTTTGTTGCAAAGATTTGTAGAAACCTAAAGTTTAGAGCAAGTAAATTTAAGCTGTTCCAGTAACTATAAAGACCTGATCTCCCCTTCTAAAGATCTCTATCTGTGATCTGAGCTGGTTGGTTTGCTGGCATTAAACTCTGATTGGATAGGTTTGAGCTGGGGAACAGGAGTTGATCATGTTCAGGATCGCTTTGAGCCGCTCTGTACAACAGTCTAATAGAGATCTAATAAAACCTGCTCAACCTGTTCAGTGTCTCTGTGTTTCTATTCACTGCATCCTGTTCGATTCCACTGTCCTTGAGCTTTCTCTTGAACTTGAAGAATTAGACTTTCTAGCTCGTTTTTTCTTTCTTCACTTTCTTTGCATCTTTATCGTCTGCTCGTCGCTCCAGTACTACATTCTTCCCTAATCCTGTGCTGCAATTGTTTGAATTTGAGCTACATCACTATTATCTCTTCCATATTTATGTACTTTCGGTTCGGGGAGCAGACACAGTCAACTCATTTAAGAGAAGACTTAAGACTTTTCTCTTTGACAGTACGTATGGTTAGGGCTGGCTCAGCGGACCTAGGGTCCAGCACCTAGATATGCTGCCATAGGCTTAGAGTGCTGGGGAACAATTTAGGATACAATGAGCTCCTCTCTCCTGGCCTCTCTCTCTCCTCCTCTTCCCTTCCTCAGGTGCTCCTGGGGTGCTCCTATGGACTTATGTTTCCGGGGAGCGCCTTGGGGAAACACCGAGGGATTTATATCTTCTTCTCCCTCTCATTTTTCTCCTCTCTATACTTCTAGATATATTAATGAATGTCTCTTTAATGCTCATTACTAACTCTACTTCCTCTCGGGAGCCTCTGTGCTTCCTCTCCTCAAGCGTCCATGGATCGTGGCTGTCTGAAGCCGGTCCTGTTCCCTTCCATGGCGGCCCTGCTGATGCCCTTCATCTTTACCTCCGTCTGCTGCCATGGATCATAGTCATCTGGGCCGTGGCCATGCCTACTACTCATGAATAATTTCTGTGACATCCATTGAATGTGCTGTAACTCTGTTATGCTGATTCTGTACACATGACATCTATTGCTTCTGTCCATCCGGGGAGAGGGATCCTCCTCTGTTGCTCTCCCTCAGGTTTCTTCCCCTTGTTTTCTAGAGGGAGTTTTTCCTGATCCGATGTGAGGTTCCGGGACAGGGATGTCGTATGTGTACAGATTGTGAAGCCCTTAGAGGCAAATTTGTATTTGTGATTTTGGGCTATACAAAATAAACTGAATTGAAAACTGAATTATTGTTTTATGTCATAAATATAGATTGTTATGTCCTATTAATTGCTATTGGAGATATTAAACGATTTCACACAAACATAACCAACTAAACAGAATTAAACCATACAGGCCTGTAAAATAATATATTGCTGAGAAAAACAATTTGTTTTGGATTTTTTGAACCCCTCATCTCACTGCATTTTTCTGCACATTCACTAACCATAATCAGTGGAAAGAAAAAAAAGTGTAGTTAAACCCAGCTCTGCTTTATCAGGTCTGTGCAGGTGTGAGAAAATAACTTAATTAAAACTGTTTTTTAACTTTAACTCTGCTTTTAAAAAAAACTAACAGCACAGAAATAAATCTTTTGCATAATATCCCAAAATGTCTCTAACCTTGGCAGAAGTTTGTGATGTCATGTGGGACCCGACTACTCATCAAAAAGAAGCAGAGGGGAAAAGGGCACCTTTAAACAAACAACAAAAAAAGACGGCAAAGAGAGCAGCGTTTAAAATATTGTGCCGTTTTTATTTTTGTGTAAAAATCACACAGCTGCTAGTTGACTCTGCAGAGATACAGTACATCCATGCAGTTAAACATCTAGGATCCCACAGCCAAGAGAGAAGAAATTAAATAGAATATTCTTTCGCTGTTAGTCAGCAATTAATGCAAATGTACACATGAGTCCAAAAAGTGTGTATCATATACAATATACAACACAGAGCTGGGAGCATATAGCGTTCAAAATCCCATCAAAGACTTTGTGATTGCTCCTGCCTGCCTGGATTGCCTTTTGGGTTTAAGATGAATGGGGAAATATTGTGCTAGCAAACAAAGGGTTTTAAATGGTTAGTTCCAGGTCTGGACCGACGTAACACAGGCACACGCACACATACACACACACCAAGTAAATCACCATCCTCAACTGCAGAAGAAAAGAAAAAAAGGCGACCCTTGATACAGCAAGGAAGAGAGGTCTGTCAGCCGCCGTGGAAACCTGAACGCCAGTGGGGAAGTAAGGCTTTAGTAGAAGACGGGTTCTTCACCAACACACAGGAAGCTCTGGGGACAAAATGTACTGCAGATAAAACTTCAGTGGTTAATTGTTAGGTTTTTCTTCTTAAAGCTTTTTTTCTTCTTTTTTTATAAATACATGTGGAAAGACAAGACCAACATGCAAATGTTAAAAGAAAGCAGAAGAGGGATGTAACATAAATACAAATAGAAAAAAGAAAGGCGGGGGTGGAGGGGGGTTAAGTTCAAAGTGCAGTTGGGTCATTCAGGTCTCCCATTGTGCCGACTGGTCTCTGACTGTAATTCTGCTAAGCTTCATATACACCCGGCAAGAGGCAAATCTTGCAGATTTGGGGTAACCGTGTCCTGATAAGACACTGGAGGGGGGCGGGGCGAGGGGCTCCAGGAAAAGAAAAAGGCAAAATGAATCAAACATACAGTAGATGGTGTTCTGGAAGATCTAAGATACAGAGTACACTGTTCACACAGTTGCTACTATCATAGTACCAACGCACAAGTAGCGTTGGTCTGTGAGGATGTATCGCCCGTGCTTGCATAGTGCCGACTGCCCGATTGGAAAACAGATGAATCTTTAAACCAATATCAGCTCTCATCCGGCCCATTGGTTTGGATCTGTGCACGCGTGTTTGCTGATCGGAAAATAAATCACAGAAAAACTTCACCCCGATCAGCAACACAATTCTTCATAAATGTCGCCTCCTGCAGACCAGCAGCTGGAATACCTTCAACCCCTTCAAGTGAATGTCTGTTTAACTCAATGGTTTCCCAGCCAGGTGACGGTAAAAAGACAGGAAATGACCGCAGCAACCAAGTATAAGATGTTTAAAAGAAAGACGAGATGTCGATACACTGTTGTGTTTGAAAATAAATCAAGAGAAACCTATAGTAAGGGAAAAGAGGCTGCTTTTCTTTTCTCAACAGAGCCAACATAGAGGTGAGCGAGCAGAGGGATAGTTCAGTCATTTGGCGTAAAGTTAAACCAGTCAGTCACATCTTAGCATACAGAAAGAATTAAAAAAATACACTTTCACCACATCAGGCCACACACACACACACACACACACACACACACACACACGACTTCAAGGGGCCGTAACAAGAGTGGGGTGAATTCGTATCGCAGAATGAGTAAAAAAAAAAAAAAAAAAAAAAAAAAAAAAAAAAAAAAAAAAGCCTTCACCATGATGATTTAGCCGTTTAAGGCCTCACAAAAACACAGAACGCATAAATCCTGTCCAGAAGTAGCCCAGTATGTTTAATGGAGACCAACCACACCAAACCCCAGTCAAAAAAAAGGTACATTTTACGTTCCTCGCTTACTGGGAGACGTAGATTCCCAATGCCTCGTGTTTTCAAAGCCTCTAACGTGTGTGTGTGTGTGTGTGTGTGTGTGTGTGTGTGTGTGTGTGTGTGTGTGTGTGTGTGTGTGTGTGTGTGTGTGTGTGTGTGGTAGCGTCCTTATTGGTTAGCAGAGTATTTAAAGATGGATGAATGTTCAATAGATAGATGATCTTTGGTGATATTTAAATCAGAAATGCTTTCAGAGTTTTCCACAAAGGCAGTAGAAAAGGTGATACACCAACAAATGATAAGACATTTAAAGGAATAGTTCTACTTTTTGAGAAATACAAATAAGGTTTCTTCTAGAGTCACTCGAAGCAATTTCAAACAGCTCCAGCATTTAACTCCTATACTTAAAAAACGACAGAAAAACATGTTGATTAGTGAATTTTAGAGGTGCTGGGAGGTGTAGTTTGGAACTTTGGATAGAGCCAGGCTAGCCTTTTCCCCTACGTCCAGTCTTTATGCAAAGCTAAGCTGAGCTAACACACATGAGATTGATATGAATCTACTCATCAAACTATAAAAGAAAGCAAAGTGTATGTAACAAAAGTACTACACTGCTTCTTTAAATCTGCCTGATTTTAACAGGAGTTTGGTGCTGCGGAGTCGTTACCTCAAGGGAGCATAAACACATCGGTGCTAGATTCAAGTCAATAAACGGGAACACAAATACACACGGTCACACACACACACACACGACAGACACGCTCCGCCTTTCTTCTTCAGTCATTCAGAGAGTGGAGCAGTCGGACACCAGCAGTTTGTCTTGACACGGCACTCGCAGTTGGAGCGTCTTGTCCGCCGCGCCGAAGCGTTTCTTAGTCCGCTGTCGTCCTCACGTTCACCAATCTTTAGAGAAAATTGAAAAGTGCCAGTTTGTATAGTCTCCTCCACCCACACTCCTCCCCCCGCTCCTCCTCATGGTAAGACTGTGCTCTCAGGTCCTTCCGGTTTTTGATTAATTAAGTGTGTGATTGAGCGTTTTAACGGAGCACCCTGCAGCAGGCCGGAGCCTCCGGGGAAAGCCGTGATGGTGGGAGGAGGGAGGGATGGAGGGGGAGTCACACTGAGGGCCACAGCCTTGCTTCACTACAGCAGTTTTCCTCCTCACGTAGGTTAAAGATGAGAGAAAGGCCTGAGCTGCTCCAGCTGGACTTCTAGGGATATCCTCTCTTCAAGCAGGTCCTGGATAATGACAAGTTATCAGTCATCATTTTGTTTTCGCTGAGGGGAAAAGAAGAAGAAAACCTTTTGAATCCTACGTACCTTCAGCTGTTGCTGCAGTTCACTGTTAAGTCGTGCCAACACTGTGTTTGTCTCCTTGTTTCTTCTGATTGAAGCTTGAATTGCCTTTTTGTCTTTTCCTACTGACCTGAAAACACACAAACACACGTTTTTTTATTACTGAAATACATACAAAACCTAAATAAACAATAACTTCCAACGTCTTGTTAACCAACCAAGTGTTTTACCTTGGGATGGAGGGCTGGGTGGCCAGGACGGCAGCTATGACGTTAGATTTCTGCGGCCCGTGTTGCTCGTCCTCCGGTCGAAGCTCGTCTTCAGATTTCAACCTTCGTCGCACAGGCTTTGGAGGAGGCGCTAGCGGACCAGACCCAGAACCTTTGGCCTGATGGGGGCAAAAAAAGTGGAAATCAAAATAATAGTTGTGTATTTTTATTGTTTGGAAGGAGGGAGCTTTTCACTGAAACTATGATCAGTATTTATATACAAAACAAATTCATTAAATAATCAACTAAATGATCGGCTGCCTAATTTTCAGCTGCAGCCTCTACTCATCTTTAACTTAATCACATTAATTTTACTATTCTGCAAATGTATTCACAATATTTATCTCAGACAAGACAAAATGCATTTTCATTACATTTTGTAAATATTCTTCAGTTTTAGTATTAGATCATCTAATCAGTTTGTTCACATTTTCCTGCTGACTTACAGAGTTGACAGTAGCTGAGGCTCTCTCATCTGCTTGGCCGTCGCTCTTCACTGTTCTTAAAGGGCCGGCTCCCTCCGATGACTTCTCCACCTGTCGATACAAAAAACATGTTTATCTGTAAAACTATGGCTCCAATTCTTTTACCATGCACAACAGATTGAGCATTTTTGACATACATCCATCAAATGTACTGCTGTATGATTAGAATTTTAATTTCCTTAAGACCCTTTTGGCCTAGGTTTGTTGTTATAATGAATAAAAAAATGAATGAGGCGATATTGTTTTGCCAAATATTAAGTTAAAATAAATTTATTTCAATTAACAGTTGATTGTTTGCATCCTGACTCGTTGTGAAGGCTTTAAACACTGAATTGCATCGTCCATAAAAGGGATGGCAGATGTCATTGTGCCTTCAGGAAGTTCAGAAAGAGAAGAACGGTGTTCCTCACAGCACGGTCAAGTAACAAGAGTTCATTGTGAAATGTTTACAATGAACAACTGATCAGTGACAGAGACACACAAACTCCAGGTGACAACATACCTGTCCGGGCTCACTGTGTATATCGACCTCCGGCAGACTGGAAGGCTGTTCAGATGTAGCGAAGGCCTGAAACTGACTGAAGTCAGCGAAGTTGGGCTGCTGGGGAATCTGTTGGGGGGAGGTGGTGGAGGTAAGCGCCGCACCGCCTCCTGGTGCACCTTCAGCCTCCGCACGATGCCCGGTGTGTGGTGCTGATGTCTAGAAAGAGGGAGAGAGTATTAGGTTGAATGCCTTCATATTGTCAAGATTACACTCGATTCAGGATTTATGATGAGATGCAGTTGAACCTCATGATTTGTGCGTCTCACCTGTGTGGGTAGCGGTCGAGGCGGCACAGCGGGCGGGTAAGCTATTGTAGAGGATTGTGGTTGTCCTGCAACAACTGTGGCAGCGAAGGTGCGATTCATGTCAAGAGACGAGGAACGAGAGTGGGAGGCGTGGGGGCGGGGTGGAGGTGGAGGAGGGGCTACCACCTTCAGAGCCTCTGGAGACGCTCCTGACTGAGACCTGAAGACAAGCATTTATGTTTCTGGAGTTATTGATAGGATTTACATTTTTTCTTTATCCATTTCCTTTACAGTTTATCAGAGTGGATGGTAATCTAAGTGGAAAGATTGTCAAAAACACAGATACATGGATACAAAACTCAAAGACATGTCCACAGTGATTGTCCAACATAAACCCCAACAATAAAGAACAGAAGCAAACTCAACTGACCTTTGTCTTGTGGTGGGCTCCTGGTCAGAGGTGAAGGAGTCTGAACTGCTGTAACCATCACCTTCATCGCAGACACACAAAAAACATCCCATAAACATCTGAATAATGTACTGATTATTTTTGCATTCACAGCTGCCACTAGCATAACACACTACAATCTCTGGCTGAACGGTCTGCGATCGAGTTGCATTGTGGTTAATGTAGCCGCCAGGTTTGGACAGAGAAGAGGAATGTGTGGATTCAATTTCTTCCGAAACCTTTTTTTTTTTATTACTCCCATCTGTGTGTCCGCCTGTGCTTCGGGGGAGCTCTCTTTTGAAAACATGGATTCTCTCGCACAGCAGCCCATCCTTTACTCACCTACAGTGTTGGCAGCTACAAACTTCATGGAGCCGGGTAAATTGTCTTCTTCGGACAGTTCTGGAGGTTTAGCCAGCAGTGGACTGGTCGGATGGTTGTGGTCTGAAGAATTGAGCAATAACAGGGAGGCCAGAGGTGCTGAGTCAATTGATCATAGTGATGAGAATAACTTAATAAATGTTTTATGAAATTGTAATCTATGCCGTGGAGAGCCAGCCTTGAGCCCAGAGGTTGTCTCACCGCTGCCAGTCCTCTTCAGCTCCATCTCCTGCATGTGGATCTTACTGGGTGTCATCCGGATGGGGACCGGGTGCACGATGGCCGTGTCCTGAAGGACAGATATGTGGGGACAGGAGGTGAGGAAGAACGATTTATGAAGTTTCACTGGAGATACGTTTGAAGTCCACAACACTTTATTATATGTTTACTTTGTCAGGCTTTGCTAGCATCCATCAATTAACTTGGTTTGAAACATGGCAGCCTATCAAATGACAAACAAACTTAAACTTCATAATTGCTAGAATCACATGACCACATCACATATTTGGATTGTGTTAACCCATTTTCATAACTTTAAACTGCTATTATTTCATGAGGATATTTACATTTTTCTGAATATTCTAATTGGAGTATGATTGAGGTTTAAGAGTTACTGTTTTTTAACTCTAACTAAGTAGCGTTACTCTGTACAAGTACTGTACTGAAGTACAAATCTGAAAGAGGGAAGGGGGTTACAGCAATGTTCAGGTTCTGTTCAGGAATTGTTTTTTTTCGCTGGGACTTCAGAGTACCCAAAAGCAATCTAAAGAAAGATGCCTATTCTTGCAATAAGGCAAATTGCGGTTGTCAATACTGCACTTCCCACCAGATTAATAGTGCAGAGCTTTTTGTGAGAAAATTATTGCTGAAAAAAAATAAAAAGTCATGCTGAGGAGCAAAAAGAAAAAGGACTTGGACTCTTCAAAAGTAAAAGAGAAAGCACCACACAATTTATCTTAAAACATTTGACAACATATGGAAAGTGTATGTCAAAATCTGTAAAGTGATTGGTGAATGTCACTGTATAAAAAAAAAAGGTGATGTCCAATAGAGGCTAAGCCAGCCAAATCACAACACATACTGCACTTTGAAAGAACATCATGCACAGAGAAAGAGAGACCGATAGAGAGATGGTTATACTGTCTATATGTATGTTATATACACATGTTGATATATCATTTTGGTCTTATAATTCTGTAAAGACTAAGTTTCATCATTTTGGATAATGTATTGCTTTTACACTGATACTCACTGTGTGGTGAAGAGTCTAATGTAGGCGCTTATTACACAACCACACAGACCCCGCACACACAAAGCTATTATCTTGATTTTATGAATTGTACATTTTTCTTTTTAATCTTGTTGTTACTATGACACGTATCGCCATTGTTACTGATGACAATAAAGCATATCCTGTTGAATTCAAACTAAGAAGGAGCGAGGGAGAGAAAGAGAGAGACCTCATGGAGATCCAGAGAGGGTTAATGTCTGTGCATTAATGGTGAAACCATGCATACTAAGTGATTGACTTACAGGGTCAGCTGGTGCAATGTTAGAGTCAAATTGGGTCAGAGTTTGTGAGCTGGAGGAGCGCTCGCTAAACGTCTCCCACTGCTGCAGGAGACAGACAGACAGTGAGAAAAAACACGTCAGTCAGCCAGTGCAGTGACATCACACATTTACATCGTCAGCCTGAGCCGCTATCGTCATGTGACATCAGCCATCGCCAGACGACGTGGCGATGAGACATCATCGGTGGGCATGGAAACGAAACAGACTTTCATACAGAACAGCAGGCTAACGGCACAGTCCAGAAAGTGAGAGAAGAGGTGCTGAATTATCAGTAATTATGTTTGAGGGTGAAGAGGATGAAGTGGCAGTCAAATCATGATGGATGGATGAAGAAAAAGCACCTAATTAACAATGCGCAATAATTATGATGAATCAAATGCAAACACAGCAAAAGCAAACAAACATGGAGCATACAGAATGTTTGAGGATACAATAAGAAAACGTTGTGTGCGTGCTTGTGTGAGTGTGTGTGTGTGTGTGTGTTGTGAACCTCGTTGCTCTGGTTCATCTCCGGCCAGGCCTGGTTGAGCGAAGGCATGGAGGGGGACTTGCTGGGGGTGACCTCCACCGGGGAGCCCGAGTATCCAACATCAGCAGTCTGCTCCGAGCCCTCTGATTTCAGAAAAATAGACCCAGGTTTCAACCAAACAACCACAACACAGTTTTCCTCTTTTAACGAATTTGATTTCATCAGAATTTTAATCCATGATAAAAACACACCCTTGCTTGGTAGTGGGGGTCTCAGCTAAAGCTTTAAGTGGTCTGAGATGACCAGTAGATGAGGTAGACTTTATGACTCCTCTCCATTCGTCACACTACATTTGCTGTAATTGCCTTCTCTGGTTAAAGTGGCTGCTGTTCAGTAAGTTACATTAAAACCTCCGTGAGACAAACAAACCCTCAGAAATATAAACTGAGAATTGCCTCTTGAAATGATTCAACTTATTTATGCATGTGGTAAAAAACATACAAAAGATATTTGTATTTACATGCAGAGTATACAAGTATTTCCATTTTCTTTAAACAGGCCACTAATGCAATGTGATGCAAAACAACTGCTATTGAAATTATCTCTAGAAGTTTAAGAATTAGGCAATTTAGTAAAATCACTCTGTATATTTGAAAAGGATTTACATGGAACTTGACACCCAAAAGAGGGATACATAATTGTCTAATATGTTGTTGTTCTCTTAAAATACAGAAAACAATGATATCAATTGCAAAAAATGTTAGTTTTTCTCAAACGTACAGTAGCTCCATCATAGAAAGTACAGCCCAAGTTAATCTATCGATTCCGGTAGAGCACACTGCAGTGCTATAACATCACAGGTTTTATGAGGCCCGAGGTTGGGAAATTAGGGGAGGGAGCAAAACACAGAGAGAGAGAGAAAGTCAGAGAGAGAGAAAGACAGAGAGAAAGTCAGAGAGAGAGTCAGAGAGAGAGAGAGAGAGAGAGAAAGAGAAAGTTACATTACATTACATTTAGCTGAGGCTTTTATCCAAAGCGACTTACATGATATACAGTAGACCGTAGACACAGCAACGGTGAACAATTAGTGTTAAGTGTCTTGCTCAAGGACACAACGACGCAGACTGCCGGAGCCGGGGATCGAACCACCGACCTTCTGATTGAAAGACCGACTTGCTAACCACTGAGCCACAGTCGCCGTCGCCCCCCCCCCCGTCAGAGAGAGAGAGAGAGAGAGAGAGGAAGTCAGAGAGAGAGAGAGAGAGACAGAGACAGAGACAGAGACAGAGAGAGAGAGAGAGAGAGAGAGAGAGAGAGAGAGAGAGAGACAGAGAGAGAGACAGAGACAGAGACAGAGACAGAGACAGAGACAGAGACAGAGAGAGACAGAGAGAGACAGAGACAGAGAGAGAGACAGAGAGAGAGAGAGAGAGAGAGAGAGAGACTGTACCTGCTGAGTCATCCAGGTCAATCAGCTTTGGCATCAGGCTCTCGGGCAGCTTCTCAGGGAGGTCGTAGCCGTTCTTCCTGGCCACAACCAAGTGGAAGGCAGCGCAGAACTCGTCCAGGGTCAGTGCTCCGTCTTTATCAAAGTCTGACAGCTCCCTTCAAAACACACATTAGACATTAGTGAGTCTGCCATCCTCACAAAAACACATCACAACAGCAACTATAGCTGCAGAAGAGTTTTTCTAAAAATGGATCAGCTTAATCCAGCATCTCACTACTGCATTTTATTTCTTAAACTGCACTGCAATTTTATTCAATTCTGTATTGTTTGCTTTTTAAAAGTTTTTTAATGTTTTAATGAATGTTCTTAATTGTTTTTAAATCTTGTTTTCTTCTGCATTATGTTTTGATGCTTTTAATGGTTTTACTTTGAATTGCCTTGTTGTTGAAATGTGTTATACAAATAAACTTGCCTACGTTTTTTTTTTATTAATCATTTAAATAATTTATACAAAAAAGTATAAAAAAGACAGAATTTAGCTTTCTACAGATTATTTTTGATCAGAAAATTAGGATTTTTTTATTTTCGTATCAGAAACTAATTAAAATGGTAATGCAGGGTTCTTGTCCAATCTACTATAGAATGTAATATAAAGTAACTAAACAGGATGATAGTAAAATATGTCATCAATACAGTCAGTATTAGCTTCACTGGATCTACATGGGACACTAAATATCTTCAGGAAAGACGAACACAGCGGAGATGGTGACTGGCAGAAGAGTGAAGACTCACCAAATATGTGACAGCTCTAAAATTGGTAGCTTTGATTTGGTGAAGAATTCTTTTGCGGCTGAACCTGAAGCACAAACAAAATAGATGATTAACACAATCCTGTGTGTGTGTGCGTGTGTGTGCGTGTGCGTGTGCGTGTGTGTGTGTGTGTGTGTGCCTACCAGGTATGAAACCGGTGAGGTCTGGCTGAATGGTTTTGAACTGGTTAATATAATACTGTCTTTGCTCGTCCGTGATCTTCCACGGATCATCGTAGCCGCTGGACTGTCGCTGGATCTCGTTGGTCATTGCTGCCGAGGCCACCGTTCGTATTGTTGTGCTTTCCTACGGAAAACCACATGGGACATTTACAGGGACATTTAAGAGTAAAAGTGGTTTAAAGGAATATACAATAATTGTAGTAGTAATAGCTGTTATTTTATTACTACGTAATTATTGTTTGTTTCATGAATAATTTGTTTTAATGTCTATTCATAGAAACGGACATTGGACTGTTTTCTGTGGTTATCCGACTAGTTGTTATGGTGCCAACACACGTCAGTGGCACAATGGCACAATGGCAACAGCACAAACAAAAACAGCCGCCACTCTAGTTATCCCACGGGGTGATGGTCAGAGCAGCCGTTCTACTCCCATTATATTTATGTGTTTGTTTACTGTATGCATCAAAAAACACCAAGGAAACTCCCTGGGAATAAACCTTTGTCTGATAAAGCACATGATTATGTAAAGCGGGTTGGAATAAAACCTGTATGCATTCAAGTGCAGTTTCTTCAGTGGCTGTTTGTACTGTAGTCACGTTCTGAGTTTTTTTACTGTATAAGAGTTACAAATTCTCATAAAAGTAGCACAAAAAAGGAAACTGGAGAAACAGAGGCCCATTGTCAGATCCATCCATCAATGACAATTTGATAGATTTAATCACATCATCTATGAAGCTATCAGCACGTCGACTGTCTAAAATCAGGCACTGAGCAGAAAGTCTTCTACAGCTTTTCACATTTACTGAGCAATGTCACACAAGTTGCTTGCGGAGTTTAAGTCTACTCACTCTGGCAGATAAAGCACTGATACAAAATGTTGGCTCGTGTTTGAGGCACCGCTGATTAGTGAGATTACGTTCCATGTTGACAATGTCCGACGGACATTTTCCATCTGACCAAAGAGGTTGATGTTTGCCATGCTGATTAACACAGCCTGTCACAATATTTAGTCATGATATATATTGATGACGTATAGCAATACCTCGTGCCATAATAATATGTAAGCTTATTTTTCTGATTCCATTTTGTCACCACAAAGCCCATTTCTGCTGTGTGATTGGCTGATGGTGTTGTTTGACAGCACTAATCCTTTATCTGTTGCATGATCAGCAGTCTTTTTTTATCTTCTTTTTTAGCATCAGGGCTAGAATGAAAAGGATAGGGGTTTGCTTGGCAACTGAAGAATTACAAACTGAATTGCTTCGTCAACAGGTATGTCTGACTAACCCTAGCTAGTACTGAGGGACGGACACGTCACACTGCTCTACCTGGACTGACGAGGGATGCATTCCTGGGATGGATGGCGGGGTGTCCGCTGTGAAACTGACCCAACTTTCCTGACCTGGAGGCGGGGGCGAGTGGGACGGCCACATTCCCTCACCGGGCACCGGACCTGGAGGGAGGAAGAGAGGATAGCAAACATTTACTTCCCATGATACACCAAAACAATATACCGCAAGAGTTATTAGGGAAAGATAACAACTATCGACTTATCAATAAATATTTGCAGCTCCAGAGAGGGTTATGTTCATATCATTATTTTTTATAATATCTCCATCCCATTTTGTGCTGATGAAAGCATGGCACAGGTCATGTGATGTCTCTTTTGTTCCTCTGATGACTAACTGCTACTCTCAGCAAACACCAGGAAGTAAAAAACACAACCAGTATGCTCTGTGCTGACTCTTCCTGAAGAGCGCCACAGCTGGCGACACATTTTCTGCCAAATCTAACAAATTGCTGTTGTTATCCACACTTCCAAAAAGACTACTCTCCAAAAATATATATATATATATATATATATATATTATCGTTCACCTTGTGGTGGCTTCCTATGGACTTTAATTTAGGGCTGCAACCAACTATTATTATTAGCATTAGGTAATAAATAGTGAGTCAAAAGTTACGACTTCAAATGTCATGATTTCTCTGACCAACAGTGCAAAACCCAAAGATATCTAGTTTAACATGACATCAATGAATTACAGAGAAAAGCAGGAAGCAGAAGACACAGGACAAACTGACACTAGAGGCATATTTGAATCAATTCACTTCAAAATTCACCATCACCACCTTGTATTCAGCAGCAGTGGGTCAGTGGATGTTACCTGCTTGTGGTTCTCTGAAATGAGTCCACACAGCTCCAGTTGGAGCCACCACCGCCTGTCTGTCTGCGTTTCCTCCACTGGGCTGCCGCTTGTGTTTCCTCCACGAGGGCGGGGAGGTGGGAGGAGACTGGTCAGGGGAGACCAGGGGGGACGTCGGTTCGGGCTGGTAACACACGTAAATACAATCAATCTTATGAAATATGTATGCAGATAAAGACGGCATTCAATAAACACCTAAACAGCTGCAGATTTAATGAGAATACACATCTCCAGACATGCAATCTTCGAAGATCTTAATGTGACACACAGGGAGGAAACAGGAGCTCAGCAGAAGTGTAGCTTCAACCGTCTTATCATGGTTTCACGTTATGAGTATTAACTTTCCGATTCCATCTCATATTAATACAAGATTTCCGTCCTGAACATGCCACATCTGAGCCAATAAATGCTGCGTCAAAGCTTTTTTGCTGCTCATTACAGTTATGGAAGTTCAAGCAGCCAGCGAGCGAACATTTCACAACAGATGCAAATGGATATGAGGTCTATGTAACTGATAAGCAACACACTGTGGGTTTCAGCAAAGAAAATGTCAGCAGCAGAAACAACTTTGAGTGTAATTTGAACTAGAAACACTCAAACATGCAGAGGAAGAAACACAGGAAACGCAACAGTATTCCAGTGACATATCTCTAGTAACTGCTGGGTTCATCTGCAGGAGTAAACAAAATGTGTCTATGATGTTCCCCAAAATATAGATAAAAGTAAAGTCCATTTTCCAATGCAGTTAGGAAATTACAGTATTTAACTAAGTCTTCCCTCTACACAATAGGAGTAAAATGACTAACCTGCGGTTCTACGCTGGGTGCCAGGGGCTGGATGACCTCATGGGCAGGAAGTGAAGTGGCTGCTGGGGGTCCTTTCTTGTTCTGGAGACCCCTGCCTGGTGGTCTGGGCATTACTGCGGCGGCAGAGGCTGGGTACAACCCCTGACTGTCGGAGTCCTGGTACAGGGCTGCGTGCCTCGCCTCTGCCTCATTCTTCCCCACCACGAACCTGGGCAGTGGCAGGTCTTTGACTGGTGAGACAGGAATCCATACATGTGATTAGAGGAAAGATTAGTTTCAGATCAACTTTCAGGTGCTTTGATGCACTAAACAGGAGGACGGACATCTCTCTGCACTGGACTAAGTTTGCCAGATGTCATCAGTCTGTTATGTCTAGTGGACTTCATCGGTTACTCCTCACGGATGAGTTTACTTTTATGGTGAAGCCACTTTCCTTCATCGTGCCTCATGTGCTTCTACTTCAGTTATTGACTCCAGAGATTATCCAGAATGCCTTGAATAGGAACATGAACTTCTTGCAATCAGCTGTGTGTTGTGTACAAAAGTAAGGGTGAGAACAACAACAGAAAGAAACCGGTCCGACTGCTTCCTCAAAATAAACGGACTGAGCGCTGGTCTATTGATGTTACTGTTGCTACATGACGTTAAATGTCAGAACAAAATAGTGATTAGAAAAAAAGTCCTAAAACTATTGAGTCTCCTTACCAATGAAAACTTGATATTTCTACTGTTTCAGACAAGTGGTGTTGTTTTTTTCTGCTTTCAGCTTATTGTCTCATATTTAAAAGAAAGACAGGAATTTGGCATATAACCATAGGTATATAAAAAAAAAAACATAAGGTGCAATATAAAAACCAAAGCAATATACTGAATGGAACATTTTACAGATGAAAAATGTACTCTCTGGGGAACAAACTATACTGTATACTGGTGATGTAGAATAACTTTCTATTCAATATGTCAGCATGACCAGGTGACTTTAGGCTTTCTGATAACACAAACCAAATGAACATTTTTAACCAAATTCTAGCCATGACTTTAATTCACTGTATCTAATTCTAATTCATGTTGCAATATTTGAGACCAAACAAATAACTTCCCTCAGAGTGACAGTGACATCTTCCCTTGTGTGTTTTTTCTTTAGGAGCTTTCACACCAAAGACAAACAGAAAAATGCAATTTTGCAGTTAAACCCTCGAGGGCTTGGACTACAGACTACTTAGTACAAAGATAAATAGAAAGCTCTTTTTGTCAAAATAAAATATTGGGCTTCTTCCATGCTGAATGGCTAAATGTATCAAATAATTTTCTGTTTTTACATATTATGCCCATCATTTACAGTTAGTTAACACATACTGCATTCTTTAAGACTTTAAAGACTTCTATACTGCCCTTTGCTTCCTGTCCCATGACCTCCACAAATTCATTAAGCTATCATTTCTGAAAGATTTTGACTGCTTGAGATACACAAAAAGCTTTTGAATCCAGTGTCACTTGTATGTTTTGTATGACGGTACTTAGTGTGAATCTGCACTTGGTTGAGAGCGGGTTCTGAAGTAAGATAAATGGTTTAATTCATCGTGGACTCACCCGAGTTGAGGCTTTCCACCCTCAGGGGCAGACCGGACTGGGCAATGGCAATAAGCTTCAGAGCGATGTAGAACTGGCTCCGCCCGAAGTGACCGAGCCGAGTGGCTCCACATAGCTCTGTGATCTAAACCCACACACAAAAGAACAAGGAGGTACAGTTAACATTGTATTCATCTGAAACTCTAATATTAACCATTACTGAGAGAATACCTGACCAGACTATTCATAACTTACAGAATGTTACATTGAAGAGTTAAATAAGCAGATTAACAACTCAAGAGTTTGCTTTAACAATAGGCTAAATGTTTTTCTTCTCAGTGGTCACAGCAAGTAACCACTTGATATATTGTACCAAAGGTCTCCACAGACCTACTGAGTTAATGTGATGTAGTTTACCTGCTTCAAGTTACAAAGAAACAGACACAAAAAACAGTCTTGTTTACCCAGCTTATTGGCAGATGATCAGTGGGACTGGTCACTAATAAGCCTGATTATCACATATTTGGCTGTACTTGACGTCATGCTGAGCAGGCTTTGTCCACAATGGTAGACTGAACATTCAGACAGACACTACAAAGTGTTTATAATGTGCACAGAAAGAAACATGTAGGCGATAATGCAATATTTTGGGGGAGAGTGTATAATTCAGTGGGATCACATGATAAATATGTGGGCCCCAGGAACCTGTGGATGGACACCCTGGGAGTAAATCCTTGTAACATTAAGATGATTCCTTCAGTGCTGAGAGGCCCAACATCGACAGCCCGCCACAGCTGACTGATCCCTTTCTTGCTGACAAAGGATGTATTCTGAGTATGTCTGGATACAAAGCAGCCAGTCACTTTTCTCCGCCTGTTACAACATGACACTATAGCTGTACGTGTCTGATTGGCCACCACAGTGTACATTTTGAAAGTAGATGATTACAACACTGCCCAATTCTTCCACTGCACGGCTCCCCTTGTTGACCTTGAAAAGGATTCTGACTCACAAACTGCAAATATTGGCCTGCTGTGATACTGGAGTCACACAAAAAATAAAAATAGAGCTGCTGAATTTTGAGATGGCTGCTCATAAACTCTTAGTTAACAGGCAAAGGAGTGAGGGCGTGGATGGCATCAAGGTTGATGTAACCATAACGTTAATATGACAAGTAGCAAAAATAGATCTGTGTATGAGCAGGTTGAATGACACACTATTCCTAAATCAAGATATATCTGAGACAGTTGGTGGTATGTTAGGTAACAGCATTATAAATCACATTGACATTGGGTCATTTTTTCCATCATGTCAGTGGAAAGCAAAACAACAGATTAGAATGGAGTGAGAAGACAGGAAACAGTGGGCAGCAATCTGAAGCTAAGGGGCTGATGAGGACATAATTTACAACAACGTTACGTACAATGGGCAATACTTGGAGAGCAGACACACAAGCGTCTGTTATACAAATGAGATGCCAATGAGAGAGCAAATGTTTAGCAAGTAAATGATGTGAATTGGCTGCCCACTCTCTTTGGCTCAGGCTAACATTAGCCAGAAGAAGGTGTGTCTCTTCTGCTGCGCAGCATTGCTAACCACCACGGCCAACCCAGAGCTGCACTTGGATGACAGGTCAGCCCTGACAGCCGGGCAAGTTCGTCAAATATCCACGACCAGCGCCACCCTCACAGTCTGACGATACCACTTTTCAAAACTGGCATTCGCTAACGCTAGCTTACCTGCAGGACAACTTCGCTGGGTAGCTGGGCCGCCCGGAAAAGGTCAAGAACTCTCCCATTGGAAGCCACTTTCTTGGTGTTGTCCGTATCGCAGTAGATGAACAAATCCGAGTAATATTTCTGCTCGACATCAGTAAGCGTCAGACTTTCCATTGTAGCACCAATTGACCCCGAAAAAACAGAGTACTTGGCTGTTGATTAGCCCAGAGCCAATGGCTAGAGCAGTATCCAAAAAAATGGGCGAGACTTCAGGATCCTAACTTAGCTCGCGTTACTGCACGAGCTAGGTTAGCAGTGACACTGTTCTCAGCGCGCTGTGTCGACTTGTTGTCGCCTGAGCCTACTCTCTGGAAAATAAAAATAAAAACGCCAATGCTATCTGTTGATAAAGGCAGCTAGTCAATAGTCAACTATTCAAACAAGGAACGTTTTCATACAGTTAATTACTTAGTTAACTTGTTGGGCCAAGTAGCCAACAGCTGGCTAGCAGTACAGCGAGCTAGCGGCTACCTTGAATCAAAGTCGGTGGCACCAACGTTAAGCTAACTAGCGAGTCGCAAAGTGCGTCCACCTCCTCGTCCGGGACATCTGCTGCGTAAAATCTCCCGTTATGGCACTTCTTCTCCCGGTAATCCGTTAAGGGATGGCTTCTCTGCGTTTCGCTGGAAACAAATTCCTCAGCGGGGCCGTTAGAAGTAAAGTTTCATGATCTTTGGGTTCCTTCCTCTAGTAATCTTAGCCGCCATTCCTACCACCAGTGTCAAGCCCGTTAAAGTAACACTTCCGGTTGGGTTTTTCAAATTAAAACAACGCTTTGACTTTAACCCAGAGCCCTTTAAACGAAAGGGCTGTGATTTAACATATTTAAACCCGATTTTCCAGGACTTGAAAATATCCAATATCCATTTATTTGTAAATATTTGAAAAAAAGAATCATTATTAATACATATTCATGGAAAAGCAGTGTTGAGGGGATAATTATATGTATTGACTGAATTAATTAACATATTTCTCAGATCAAAATCCATATACATCTCAGCCCAACACCTTTGGTTACGAAACAAAGGTGTATATATTGCACCCCATGCAAAAGGTGCTCTATTGGATTGGGATCTGGTGTGAACTGTGGGGGCTAGTGGAGTATAATGCAGTCATTTGTACATTGTCATGTTCAGGAACACAGTTTGAGATTATTTGAGCTTTG
This sequence comes from Cottus gobio, assembly GCA_023566465.1. Lineage (NCBI taxonomy): Eukaryota > Metazoa > Chordata > Actinopteri > Perciformes > Cottidae > Cottus > Cottus gobio. Next base: position 13,792,794 of record CM042226.1, on the reverse strand, counting down.
TGACATGTTATTGATACATTATTCTGCTGAAAGTGGAAAAATAGAAGATGGCTACACTGTGGTGGACAGGGATGCACATGGCCAGTAACAATGCTCAGGTAGGATGATGCTCAATTAGTTCTAAAGGCCCAAAGTGTGCCAAGAAAAGCTCACCCACACCATTACACAACCACCAGCAGCAGCCTGAGCCATTTATATGACCAGGATGGATCCATGGTTTCATGTTGTTTTTCGCAGAATTCTGAAACTATGATCTGAATGTTGTAACAGAAATCAAAACTAATCAGACCAGGCAACATTTTTCCATCCATCCAATATCTTACGCAGGGGCAACAGGTTCAGCAGGGTAGTCCTGATAGTCCAAGAGTCCAACCCTGACCCAAAAGTTAACCTAATCCCACTAAATAGATTAACTGAAACGAAGATCGTTATATGTTCCTCTGCATTTGTCGTAGACGTGATATTATGTGGACCTTTTTTACTGCATGCTAATTCATTGCCCTTTTACAGATATGTGGCAACAATAATTGGCTAAGCTGGATATGAAGGAAAACAAAGAGTCGATCAAAACATATGCCCTCACCACCAGCGCACTGCTGTTACAATCTCATTTAGTCTATCACATTAGTTGTGTACTAAACATGACCTAATACAGCAATGTTTCCATTCAATTTTGACAAAGCTGCTTTGTTGTTGTTTTCTACTTACATGCAGACCACCTTTAACAGAGAAGAACTGATCTGCATGAACAGAGTACCAGAGGGGGTGTGTGAGTTAACATGTATGATACACACACATTTCTATGTTACATTTCATTCATCATTTCCTTATGATCTAGTTACATTGTTTTGAGAATAGGTTTTTACTCATCCCTTGTCCTTCGTCATTGACATTCTGCTACAGAGCACCACGGTCAACAAACACCAAAATAGAACCAAATAAGCTCAAACCATCCCCGGAATACAACAGGCACAAATGCAATCCAAGGTACTAAAACACATCATTTTGAGTTTTTTTTCTCCCTCATATTGGGTCCATGATGATGGATGATGATCGGGTTCACTGATAAAGCTGGAAGGCCATCCCCAGTCAGACGTGGGAAGGATATGACAACTCAATTGCACCACACATCAAGGCATCCCTAGTGCTTCAAGCTTGCCAATTTCAAAATATTCCTTAACGACTAAGAATAAGCACTTTTTCAAATGTTTTTGATGCATTGCTGAATTGTTTTAATGTTTAATGAAGCAATGAGGGCATCTCATAGAGGGGCTATCACTGCAGTCACCACTATTAAAGAGATGAGAAGACACACAAACATCCTTTTCTCCAGTCTCCTGTAGGCCAACAACAGAAAACCAAAGCTACATTTAACACAAGACAATATTGGACAATAGAAGTTTGGAGCAATGTTGCCTGGTCTGATGACTGTGACATTCAGCTAGGGTCAGAATTCGTCATCAACATTATGAAAGCATGGATCCATCCTACTCATTCATCTTAATTTACTGGCACACTTTGGGCCTCTTAGAACTAATTAAGCACCTTTGCGTCCCAAAGGTGAGTCCAGTGAAACCATTGTCATATTTAGGAAACCATTTTGAGATGATTTGAGCTTTGTGACATAGCGCATTAGTAGCCAATAGAAGAAGAGTACACTGTGATAGGCTCAGGTAGGTTGTAGCATTTACACAATATTCAATTGTTGCCCAAAATTGCTGCCAATAAAATATCACCGACACCATGACACAACCACCAGCAGCAGCCTGAACTATACGATCAGGATGGATCCATGCTTTCATGTTGTTTATGACTAATTCTTACCCTACCGTCTGAATGTTGCAGCAGAAATTGCTTTTCTGGGGCCAGGTTGCAGGGTACAACAGGCTCAGCAGGCCCAGCAGGCTCAGCAGGTTTTTCCAGACGTCCATCTCCACAGCAACTTTTTTTCAGGTCTTGACAGAAGCTGGCTATATAATCTCTTGTGTTCTGGGTCTACTCTGGGTCTCTTACCAGTTGGACGTATCCTGAACTCCCTCGCTTGTGGCAGTCATCCGTTATTTTATTAGAATCAAGATTAACATTTATATAAATATAAATGTTAATTTAACATTTAATCTGGCTTTGTGTTTACTGGGATGCTTATTTCAATACTTTAAACTGTACTTGAAGTTATGTAAGATGTAGTTGAATTGTAAAAATCAACCCACACTTAAGAAGACTAATTAAGAATAACTGCACATCACTAAAATGAATGAATTACAGTAAGAGTTGTTCTCTGGACAGCTAACTAGCTGGGAGTGCTATAACCTTAGTTCCAAATCCCTTTTACTAATCTGGCCAAATTGGAATTAAATATAATCATGGGGCTAATACAAGTCAAGATTTGTTTCTGAATAACTTCCCTCTTTTTTTAATAATACATATGCATTATCTTAGTTTGTGCAATGTGCCCATGACAGTTTAAATAAGCGCCGATTGGTGGATTAAACGTTTACCAAATTGAGAGATGGACTTGTATTAAAGATGATCAGATGACAAGGAAAAAATGTGTTTCTCTCCTTCTCAGGCGCTGATGTTATCAACCACGGGTCTGAAATGTGATTTAGATACACTTTTAAGACTATAAACGCACAAACAGTCATTTTGAAAAATCAGATAGGATACTTATCAGAGTGTTAGGACTTAATTTTGGAAATCTGTGCAGGATTCCCCAAATTACATCTGAGGAGAATGCAATTAGCATTATCATATTGTATTAGAATTCAGGGTGGACTAAGTGCCTCACTGGATATTTCAACAAACCAAAGTATATCTACAGATTAGAAAAGAGAAGAGAGTGGACAGAGAGGAATTGTAACATACTTGGTTCAAGATTACCTCAAGAAAAGGTTCTATAATTATCTAAATATTTTTACAGATGGATCAAAACACTAAGATAGCAGACATGTGAGTTGGCATATACATTCCAGTATTCAACAAAGGAAATGCAAAAACAATTTCAAACAGGTTATCCGTGTACACAGCAGAACTGACAGCAGTCTTTAGTGGATCAAAATTAAATGAGTAATATGTTCTGATTCTGCAGTTGTAATACAAAGTATACAGTCAGGTCAAACAGTTTGAGAGGATCTTTTAACCGAAGTGTATGTAATTATTGGATTTACAACAATTAGGAATAGATGGATATTTATTTTGGGGAGTGGCTGATCTTGGGATAGAGGGAAATGAGGTTGCAGATGAACTTGACAAAATGATTAAACAAAAATTAAATAGATAGTTGTTTTGGGAGGTAATAAGCTAATTCAGTAATGCAGCACAGAATAATATTGGCAGGGAATTTGGAATAATGAATAATGAGGATACAAATTATAAGAAAATGTAGACGTCAGTCAGAGTGAGAAGTGATGGAGGTAAACGGGGAGAAGAAGAAGAAACTTTTTGTAGATTGAGGTCAGGACATACAGAACTCAATGACATGTCATACATCCAGAGAAATATAGGGTTGGATAAATGTGACTTATGTAATTGTAAAGAAACTTTTGAACATGTGCTGTTGAGATGGGGGGACTGGCAGGGTATTATGGGAAGGGGGAGGAGCACCAAAGGACTGGTAAAAAATAGGTGACAAACAAGTCCTGGTTAAAAGGGCTTTATTTACATTTTTGAATGAAGTGAGTATATCCACAATATCAAATTTTTATGAAGTCAGAATTATTATTATTTTTACTAATATTATTTTGAAAAACTGCCATAAAGCCTCGATGTTACACACTCCGGGACAGTCGGTTGCGGCAGGCACATTAAAGGTTGGTTTGTAGTCTTCCATTACATTATTAAAGAAGATTAGATTTTTTTTGGCACCAAGACGAAAGTGGAAGTTTCCGCGCAGACCGTGAACGCAGCAGCAAAATCCACCGGAGCCTATTCATCAGAAAGCCGTCCGTCACCTTATTAGAAGTCAAGACGAAATTAAAGGTAAATACATATGCATGTTAATGTAACATTTCATCTGGTGGTGTGTGTACTGTGAGGACATCGTTCTGCCACCACTCGTTAATCCGTCTCGCTGTCTGAAACTCCTCCGTCCTCCCTCACGAGATCATTTGTTGAACGTTAGAAGCTAACGTTACCGGCGAACTCGTATCTGCTGCTCCTTTCAATACTTTATAGTGTTCCTGAAGTCATGAAAGACGTATTTGAATTGTAAACACAACCCGCACTTAATAATGACTTCACATCTCTGAGGATGAATGAGTTACAGTGAGGATTTGTTCTGTGGATAGCTAGCTGGAGTGCTAATCCACCCATTTCCGCATTCATGATCGTCCGCCCTGTTCACGTTGAAGCTTGTTCCGTCTGATCTCAATGCTGATGTTACTTTTATTAAAGGTATGGCTGATACTGATGTTTTGTGTGTTTTCGATGACTAAAATTACATTTGTATTAATGCAATGTTTATATCAATCCCTTTTCTATAAGATGACGTTTAGTTCCAAACTCCTTTCACTAAGCTGGCAAAATTGCCTTGCTGCTAATTAAAAAGAATTATTGGGCTAATCAAAATCAAGATGTTTTTTTTCTTACCTTTTTTTGAAAATCCATCTTATATTTAATGACCAAGCAAACTTTAATTGTAATATTAAATATATTTTGAATAACTTCACCTCATCACTGTTGGCCCAGGAGGCCATGACGGTGAATACTTTTATTATTATAATTTGTTTTAATAAGAGCTGATTGATGGATTAAAACGTATACCAAATTGAGAGATGGACAGGCACTGTTTCCTTGAAGCAACAGAAAATAAAATGACACATTTCTGAATGGAGTTTGGTTTAGTGGTCAAATCCTGCAAGATAGGGTTAAGTATCTGGACACAGTCATTTATGCTTTTCAAGCAAAAGTCTAATTACGTTGCTATATTTGTCTCTGTTTTCCCTTTCAGCAACAATGAATGTCGATCACGAAATAAAATTGCTGGTGGAGGAGATTAATCGACTCGGCAGTAAAAGTGAGTCCAATGAACCGTAAACATGCAATCATGTGATGTTGTGCAGTTCCAGCTCACTGCTCCTCAAGCTGGCCACACACAAACAAACTAGAGCTCAGTTCACCAGCCCTCAGCCTTCACTCACTTGTATTTAGTTTACAAATACTCTTTTCTCAGTGTTTTTAATTGATTTTATTTATTTAAAAAAAAAAAAAAATATATATATATATATATATATATATATATATATATATATATATATATATATATATCTTTGGGTTGTACAAAACTATCAATTTGAAGAGAATGTCAGAAACAGTTTTCTGACATTTAACAACAATTAACAAAATCTATAAAAATCAGCATGTTATATATCAATAAGAAAAAGCCCGTAAACCACCATTACTAGCGGTTGAATCAAAATAAAATCCAATACTTAATCAATCTCTTAAACCAATTAAAAAGAAGCTGTACTCTTTATGGGTTGGCTTTCACCTGTTAATGAACTAATTCAATTGGGTGACTGAGGCTTACCTGGGGAAACATAGAATAATACAACGCTCAGGTCATTATTACTTTTTAGATTATAATCCGTCCCATTTGGCTTTCATTTATCGATCTATCTCTTTTAACAGATGCTGATGGTCAAACCGGAGTGAAGTTTGGGGTCCTATTTAATGACGACCGGTGTGCCAACATCTTCGAGGCGTTGGTGGGCACCCTGAGGGCAGCCAAGAAGAGAAAGGTGATCAATTTCGAGGGCGAGTTGCTGCTGCAGGGCGTCCATGATAATGTTGACGTCGTCCTGCTCTAGGGATGGAGCAAAAGTCGGTGTCTGGCGGTCTCCTAGTGGCTTACTGAATCCTCGAAAAAACACAGAGCTTCTGCCGTCTACCGGCTTGTCACTGAGCTTCTTTTTTCAGTTTCCTTCATGTGCAGGGCTCAGTATTTTAGTTTAAACAGATCAAACCATACGGGTCCAGCTGGCATGTCTGCTTTTGGTTTCATTTGATTTCACTTTGCCAAACAGTATCATAAAAAATAGTTTGAGAATATTTTAGGTTTTCAGGGACCTTAAAAACACCCACATTAATGGTTTCAGATGACAAGGAAAATATGTGTTTCTCTCCTGCTCAGGCGCTGCTGTTATCAACCACGGGTCTGAAATGTGATTTTGATACACTTTTAAGACTATAAACGCACAAATCAGGAATGTAGTTATCTGTGTAACACATTAAAACCTATTTTCTTTTGTTCATTTTTGAAGAATTTACAGTTTAAGGTGGCTATCACAACCAAATGCCTCTTGATAATATCAGTGTCGGGATGAAGGACACACGGAACAAGACATTGACTTCTTCACATTTTTAATTCGAGCACTCTGACCTTGACATAATGTTTGTAATGAATACTTTTTCTGAAAGTTGGGAAAAAAAAAAAAAATTCCATTATCAGCCTCAAGTGACAATGGGAGTTAAGACAACAATACCTACAAAGCATATAATGTGTTTTCACATTTAATCTAGTTTATAAATACATTTTGTCAGCTTTAAGACAACGCAGAGTGTTTCCACCAAGTGTCACCAAACGGCAGTTCCATTTATTGTTTACATGCGCCATTTCTACTACCTCTTGTGGACTTTGTAAAAAGACCTTCTTAGACCAGTGCTTTTGGAAATACAAGAACAATTCCTTCATAGAAACTACAAAGACAAGTGCATTTCAAGACAGACTTTTCCACCTTTTTGTACTCAATGCAATCTACCTGAGTAGTTTTTATTCCATCTTTTTACATGTGGTCAAAAGTGACTTTTTCCTGCTAAACAAACTCTAAAACTTGCCTTTTGTAAGAAACAGTTGATGAGCAAATGGCGAATGTATTTCTTGTGCAATTTTTATTAGTGTATAATAATTACAGATTACAGGGTGATTGGTGCCAGATGCAAAAGATCAATTTGTGATGTTTCTCAGGACCAAATCGTCAGAACCAAAATATGTTTAAATGTCCCGTAGCTGAAATGAGGTGTCTTATTTGTGACACGTGCATTTATAGTTTTATTAGTTTTTTTTGTAATTTTATTTTACCATTCTTTGTTCTGTACTGTAGGACAAATAATGTAATTCTTGCAGATCAGGCGCGATCAATTTGCTTGGTTTCGACAAGCATTCCCAGCTTTGTATGGAGGCCCAAAATTGTCAAAAATTAAATTAATATATCATATAAATAGATGCAGACAAAATATGTAATAAGACATGAATTTCTGAAATAATCCAATCGATCTTTTTGAACTCTGATCAATATAATGTGAAAATCTGGCATCATGATTTATTTATTTTTTCCCAATATCATTTCAGGTACATCTTTTTGTTCTATATTTATACTTCAAAATTCCACTTTTTCAAATCCAAATTTCAAAATTCCACTGTTCAACAGTGATGATTTGGCAGAGCGGATACAGCTACGTGATTGGCTGTTCACTCAGACCAAAGAAACAGCCAATCGCATACCTGGCTCTGCGCCATCGTCTTGGATAATCACTTGAAAGGCCAACAATCTCCAGATATCTTTCCTGAATGTAACACGTCAGACATGGCAGTATAATACCTGCATAATATCAAGATTTATATCACAATAACTCAGCCCTGTAAAACCACGCCTCATCTGCAAGTTTTATGAGAACCATTTCACACTCACTGCTGTTGTATCAACCTGGCATATTGTTTTTATGCTCAGGTGTTGGCTGTTTTGTTTCAGCTTGACTTGAATTATGTTGTCTTCTTTTTTTTCTGAACCCAATAGGAGATTGTGCTTTAGCGTTGGCGGATAAAAAAATTTGTTTTAAATCAGGAATACTGAATGAGCAAAATTGTATGCTGATTATGAATGAAGCTGAAATGTAGCCTTGAAAACAAAATGTAATCATTGGAATACAAAACAATATAGGCTAAGTATACTGAAAGGTTATGGAAATATTGGAAAAAAGCAAGAGTTGGGAAGAAACATGCTGCTTGCATCACTGTCATTTAGAATTGTCCTGCTGTGTGTTGCTCTGGAGTGGCTGATCATACATACAAATTACAACACAAGTTAACACTTACAAAGTGGAGAAAGTTGTGATCAGAGCAGTGTCAATACCTCAAGCCATTTCTGTGAACTTGTTGGCTACCTGCATGATGTGTTCATGTGCGTCATTACTGTCTTTTTGTATTGGCAATAACACATTCCTAAAGAAATAAAGGTTTCTGTTAATGCAGAATAAACACAGAGGAATAAAATATTTACACTTGAAGCCTTTAACCTGCTTTGTGGTGTGTTTTGTGGTAATTTTGTGTTTTATTGTGGTTGTTTTGTTATTATTTCTTTCTCCCTTTTGTCTTGTCATACTTTTCATTCACTCTGGTGTTCAAACGTTTGGTTAAATTGAAAAGCCATTGATTGTTACACATGTACTTTCATGTCTATTCTACGTGTTTGAAGTACTGTCCTGCTACAAAGCTCCTGTTACCTTGCAGGATTTTTTGGGATCACTGCTGGGCTGATGACGTGCTGTCATAACGGCTAAATAAGACAGTGAGGCCTCCACACAGTTATGTGACACTTATTCCTTCTCATCAACTTCTAATCTCAAGGCTGAGGCTGCTGCTGCATTCCAATGCAGTGGGAATATCTTACCCATATATTATGGTAGATCATTTGTTGTACGTGATGGTAAAGAGACAAAAAAGTACTATGACTGAATACTTGAGTATTATGTATACCTTACACATTTTCTACAATACATTAGCGATTTCTTTTGACCCTTCACTTCCCTATATTGATCTGACAGCTGTTGTGACTGTTGCTAATTCATATTTTACATAAAATACCTAGGATGACCTTTATAGAATATTAAGTATTGCTAAAGACTTACAAGAGTAGATAAAGCAGCCTTAATTATCTCCACTTCACAATAGTAAAATGGTACTTACTTAACCATCCAATTATACAATGTTTCATAATAGCATATTTTTTAATACATAATGCAATCTTGTTCTGCACGAAGCGGTCATTCTCAGCACTCCTGTAATGCTTATATAATATTAATGAAACGTAAATACAGCAAGTATAAAGGTAAAGGATAATCAAAGACATACACATAAACATACAATAGTGCAGAAGTTAAATATATAGGAATATAATATAGTATTTATATGGCATATACAAATAATGTAGGAATGCATGCATGCAAAAAAAGAATATATATATATATATATATATATATCCTTGTGTCAATAAGAGATTATTTCGTTTTATTTACTTTTTTTATATCACTGGTTGTGATGGGTATAAACAAAATGAAATTATTAAAGATTTGAGCTGTTCAGAATTCAATTTAATGTTGAAGCTATAAAGTACGAGCTTTCCCGCAGGTCATGAATGCAGCATCAGTCGTTGACGGCCAGTTTGGGGGGCGGGGTCCCGTGACGTCAGGGGTGGAAGAAAACGGCAGAGCAGGAATCAAAACAAGAGACGGACACGCCTTCGTTCTTAAAGGTTATAGCAGCTTATATTTTATAACTGCTGCAGTCATAGCTGCACTAAACCCTGCCTGTCATCCACGAGGACACCAATAACAACAACAACAACACAAAGAGAAAGCACTGCAACAAAAAAACAAAAAAAACACCACTGCAGAAATGGAGTCCACAGAAATGTCAGACAGCTTTGACAGCAGCCGCTGACAGAGGTCGAAAATAACACTGACGTCCGAATCCTGTACAATGCCCAACCAGAAGAGCAACAAGGGAAAGAAAAGCAAACGCACGAACAGTAGCGGAGATGAGCAGGAAAATGGAGCCTGCGCGGCCGCAACAGGAGGCGCGGCCGCGGCCGTCGCTGCGCCCCGACACGAGCGCTCAAGTGGTAAGAGAGGAAACGGACACAGATGTAGAAGTTTAGTGATGCTGCCTTCCTGCCAGGGGGAAGCTCTCTGTCTCGTCTGTGCGACTGTGACATGCACGCACTGCGACGTTGCAAATGGCTCTTGCCTCTCCCGTCACTTCTTTCCAACCTGGAGAGAGCTGCACCGTGCCAAACTTCTATTGAAAAATGTATTGTTTTAACGGTTAGTTGATAGTAGGCACGCACAGGCTGTAATGGTCGATCACGACTCGAGGCCTCCTGTGAATTGGGTGTATTGTGTTTGTTCGTTGTGTGTATGTGAACCAGCAAGTAGCCAGTATTCTACTCAGCTGCATTGCAACCTCTGTTTGTGCAACTCGATGTGCAACTGTGTTTGTTTTGGTGCAAGAGGATTGTGGGAACAGCAGGCAAACAAGTTGAGATATTACTGAAACAGGTGTTGGTTGGTGTGTCGGTTGTTCGCAGAATTGAAGAGCAGTTAGTGTGTTTTCGTAAATAGTCTTTTTGTCTTGTTTTTGCACGTTTGAATAGTACCCGAAACGCATGACACCTTTAAATTGTCGGATTTACGAATGGAATTTGGCTCCTCAAGCCCTTCTTGGAAATAAACCATAATCACTTATGGAAATAGTACTCCTTGTTGACACATATAGACCCAGTGATTCTTAATGCAGCGCTTCTTTGAGCGACACTACATCCACCATCATGCCATTTAGGTTTGGTGTCAGGCCGCATCTTTCTCTTCCTGAAGTGCACCTTGTCTTCACATTTTTTGGCTGTGGCCTTCCCCAATACTGACAGCTCACCGCTTGTCTGCGCACTCAGTTCAACTTCCCTCACAGACTTCCAGCAACCTCTAATAAACCTGGATTTGAACCTCAGAATATTAGCAGGCTCCTACACTTTAGATATTGGTGGTCTTCTGAGTCACTTTATCGCATTGTTATTACACTTTTAATATAGACTTGTTATACTTTAAATTGCTGTAGAAGGACGTAAATACACCATATTTATTTTTCACAGGACTTAAGTGTATTATACTGAATTGTCTGTGGGTGTGGACTGGACTAAATAAACTATTGTAATACTACACCTTCTATTTCTTTTTACTATTTTCTTATTTTCTTTCATTATATTTCCCCAAATTAATTGATTAACCAAGTGAAAACCCATCAGATAAGTCTGTATCTGCAGCCCAAAATAATATGATTATATATATGTTCTTTTCAGGACAGTAACGTTATGAAAACATCATTATGAGGCTGTGTGTTTTGTGTCGAAGCAAGAAGAAGTAGCAGAACTCAGCGTGAAACTTTATCAGTTTTAACCACTAAAATAATGCACATGGCTAAAAACGCGAGTATGTTTTCCCCACTTTGGTGACTTTAGAGGAGAACAAAAAGTGACTGTACCAGAAAAGGAAGGAGTAAACCACCCCCCCCCCGACCCCAACACACACACACACACACACACACACACACACACAGCTATGAACTATTTCTTGTAGAGAATGAGTGCCCACATTTACTTGAGTCACATCCAGAGTTGATAGTTGGCAGAGCTTGAAAATAGCTGCTCACAGGCTTGGATGGCCGAGTTGAATTTCATAATGTTCACCCCATGTTGTGTTGTTGATATGTAACTTATGATGGAGAGACTGCTTTAATGGTCCCATGGTCTTGGACAAAACAACAACACATTTGAAAAACATTTCTTTGATGAAAGAATTTCTTTGTCTTATTTTATTGTAAATTGATTCTCATTGATTTCGTGGTGCTGACTCTCATCCCCGCTGCTTCACACTCTGCTGCAAAACGCCCCAGTGAATGCTGGAGGCCATGGGCCGAGGAGGCAGGACCACATCATCTGCAAACAGCATATACGCTATCCCGAGTTCCCCGAAACCAACGTTCTCCGCCCCACGGCTGCGCCTAGATATCCTGTCCGTGAAAGTCACGAACAGGACCGGTGATAAAGGGCAGCCCTGGCGGAGGCCAACACCCACCGGAAACGTGTCTGACTTACTATCGAGAATACGAACACAGATTCTACTGTAGGCGTACAGAGACCGGATGGCCTGTTGCATGGCCCGTTGCCACAAAATCTGAGGCCATGGTGCTCTGCCGGAAACCGGTGGTTCGCTCCCTCCGGGTGGGGACAGAGTGCCTACCACAAGCGAGTTCAAGTATCTCAGGGTCTTGTTCACGAGTGAGGGTAAGATGGAGCGGGAGATCGACAGGCGTATCGGTGCGGCTGCAGCAGTAAAGCAGGCGTTCTTGGCCGTCTTGGTGAAGAAGGAGCTGAGCCGAAAGGCAAAGCTCTCAATTTACTGGTCGGTCTACGTCCCAACCCTCACCTATGGTCACGAGCTTTGGATCGTGTCCGAAAGAACGAGGTCGCGGATACAAGCGGCCGAAATGAGTTTCCTCCGTAGAGTGGCCGGGCTCAGCCTTAGAGATAGGGTAAGGAGCTCGGACATCAGGAGGGAGCTTGAAGTTGAGCCGCTACTCCTTCGTGTCGAAAGGAGTCAGCTGAGGTGGTTCGGGCATTTAATTAAGATGCCTCCAGGACGCCTCCCTTTAGAGGTTTTCCAGGCACGTCCAACTGGTAGGAGGCCCCGGGGAAGACCCAGGACACGCTGGAGGGATTATATCTCCCAGCTGGCCTGGGAACGCCTCGGGATCCCCCAGAATGAGCTGGTAGATGTTGCGGGTGAGAGAGAAGCCTGGGTCAGCCTGCTGGACCTGCTGCCTCCGCGACCCGACCCCGGATAAGCGGTGGAAAATGGATAGATGATTCTCTTTTTTTTTTTTTGCGTCAGCAGGGACATGTTTTAAATCTATTTTTCGATGTTTACTAGACCAAGCAATTCAATGGTTAATCAAAAAACGAAAAGGCAGATTATTCAATAATGAAAAAAAAGTGGTGATTTTGGACTTAGAAAATTAGCAATTTTAAGAGGCTACTTTATTCCACCCACAATTTAATGATGATGATTAATTGATTAATCAAAAAAGTAATTGACCTTGAATGGACAATGCGGCATAGACTCAGCAAGATATTACACATGTAGGAGTGTTTTTGTGGGACGTTGTGATGAGAACACAACTAACTAACCCCCTTCCGGTGTTCACTCATCCAGAGGGCCAGTGTGCGACACCTCTCGGCTGCAGCTTGGCCCGCCCCATCGACCTGGAGAAGGACGACTACCAGCGCGTGCTCTGCAACAGCGAGATTTGCCCTTACGGCAACTGGATGCACCTGCAGTGCTTCTACGAGTGGGAGAGCTCCATCCTCGTCCAGTTCAACTGCATCGGCCGCGCGCGGTCCTGGAACGAGAAGCAGTGCCGGCAGAACATGTGGACCAAGAAGGGATACGACCTGGCGTTCAGGTTCTGCTCTTGCCGCTGCGGCCAGGGCCACCTGAAGAAAGACACCGACTGGTATCAGGTGAAACGTGCGCACGACGATCGCAAGAAGAAGCCGACGGAGAGGAGCAGGAACGGGTCCAGCGGGGGGGCTGCAGGGCCCGGGGACGGGCTTTTTGACGAGCCCAAGAGAAGCAAGCCACCAGGAGCGGCAGGTTTAGGAGGAGGTAAACTACCCCTCCGGGCCTCGAGTCAGGACTTACCTCGGAGACAATCAATGGACCGTCAGAACTCTACAGAGAGAGGAGCAGCAGGGGGATTCCCTACAGGAGGACCCTTTTCTCTGGGGCCTCCTCAGAAGTCGCCCTGTGACTCCCCGGGGCAGTCTCCCCCAACTGGTTTCCCTTTCTCCCCCACGGCTATCTTCGGAGCGGCAGCTGGAGGAGCGGGGTTGCGAGGTTCCCGTCAGCTGGGGGAGTTCTTCAAATCAGCAGTCCACATGGACCCGCAGAGGAAACACCTGCTGCTCGGGGGAGCGCTCGGTCGGGGAGGCGGCTGCTCGATGGGCGCCTCCGGCGGCGGAGCTCACCTCGACCCCGGGTCTACGATCCCCCTGCCGCTGTCCTTCGCCCTCCCGCTCCACCACCGGCTCACCACCGGTGGCATGGGTGACGGCGCACACTCTCACCCGGTGCAGTTCCTGAGGAGGCTGGACCTCTCGGAGCTGCTCACCCACGTCCCTCGACATAAACTCAACACCTACCACGTCCGCATGGAGGACGATGCCCAGGCAGGCCAGGGGGAAGAGCTGCGCAGGTACACCGCAAAACATGTTTCCCTTCTGCCTCCAAATGTGAGTCAACTGGGCTTATGTTCAGTATTTAGTTCAACGATGTCTCATGAGTTTTTTAAATACATAACTGGCGGAGTTCAGTTCACTGGATACGAATAAACAAGTTTGACCGAGATATTAAGTTGAGTCAATAACCTTTAGTCCTTAACTGAAATTAGTTACAATCAGACTTGCTTTACTTTACATTTCTCAGGTTGGTTATGAAGGATAAGAACTGTTTTGACTGCTGGAAAAGTCTGAAATTGATTCCAGCCTTCACCATGGTTCAAATTGTTTTAATTATTATGAAAAGAAACAACTATGACTGAACTCAACATGGAATAAAGACACACAGCGGGTTTTCCTCATATATGTTTTCTTCAAACTACAAAACAGTGGACTCTCTGGAGAGTCAAGCAGTGCATGCTGGGAGGTCTGCTAAAATGCTGATGACAATTTCTCACAACACAAGGTGTCACATTAAAATGGCTCGTTTTGTCCAACAAACAGTCCAAAACAACTCATGAGCATGGGTTTGAATCTAATTAACTTAAAAAGTTAAATATAAGACAAAAGATGATTCCACTAAGTTCCTGTTTCTTTTACACGGTATAATAAGCTGTGGATTGTAACATTGCATTTGTTAAGTGGTCTTAAAGTAGCTTATAGTTTGTGTGTTGTGATTGTTAAATATCTGATAAACAATAATATTAGTGATTTAGTATATTTACTTATTGCAGGAAAGCAACCACTGCAATCTGATTAAACTTTTAAACACCTTTTACACATAATATAAGTAAGTTAAAAAAAACATCACAGGCTTTTAGTGATGGACACTAAAGTGTTCATTAATCCCAATCATAGTTCAGCTGCTATTTTAATACCATCCTTGCTTAAATTAAAAAAGGCGAAGCAATGCACGTTATGTATAATGCTCCTTTTAGCGGCAAAACAATTAAACTTGTTGTAAATGAAACATAAAAGGCATTGATATGGCTTGATGTAAAATAAACACAAAGCAATATAGAGGGGACTTAAAACATTGTATTAATAAAATTTTAAAAAAGCTAAAACTGAGCAAAGAAGATAAAACAAATTATGAATGATTGAATGCAGCTGTTTTACTTTTTAGAGAGATATGACACAATGATAATAGCTTCTTTATTTGGTACTGATTGAAACACAAATCTATGAAAGAATACTTCATTGAATTCTGCTGTTAATCATCTTAATCACCTCCCATGGTGTAAGATAAGACCTGCACACGTTATTAGTCTAACCTTCACAACGTCACCAGTTTCAGCCTCAAAAGTTGGCACAAAAACAAAACTGAGTTCTTTTGTTTATAAAGACAGCTGTAATAAAACCAGAAGGAATGTCACGTAAATCTGCCAGAGGACGCGTTCAGTGCAGCAAAGCTAAAGTTGTTGTTCCCGCCCGTGGTGTCCTGTAGGTTTATCCTGTCGGCCCTCAGCGCGAGCCAGAGGAACGTGGTGAACTGTGCGCTGTGCCACCGAGCGCTGCCCGTGTTTGAACAGTTTCCTCTGGTGGACGGGACTCTGTTCCTCAGCCCTTCACGCCACGACGAGATTGAGTACGACGTCCCCTGCCACCTTCAAGGTCAGACCCGGTTTCAGGAGCACGGCGGGAGATACAAATTCTTAAAGCTACAGATGACAAGAAAAACCTTTTGTCATATTTGCTCAAACTCTCAATACACCCAACAAGCAGGTTCCTCTGCCTCCTTTTACGGATCCTAACTGCATTTGTAAGAGGCCGATCCAATCAAAAGCAGGGTCAGGGTTCACGGTGCCCAGAGGTGCTACTGACTGGTGATCCTCTGACTTTTCTTCTTGAGGTTGGCATTAGTGTTTTTAATAGATATATTTTCTTCCCAGAGTATGACTTTGAATAACTTTGATGATCCTTTAACTGTTTATCTAGCACCACCATTGGTTCAACATTTAAATTAGTCCTATAATTAGTTTTATGACTAAATACATGCAAAATTTTATTTCCATCAGCCTCCTCTCTACTTTGAGTTTAGAGCTCATCAGCAGATATAAAACGCTAAACTAAGTAGATGAACACTGTAAATATTAGCATGTTAGCATTGTCCTTGTGAGCGTGTTAGGACGCTGACGTTAGCATTTAGCCTGTAAAACCTCACAGAAGACTGAAATTATCTAAAACATTTGAAAAGCTATTTATGCTATGTTCAATTTTTATTGAATTGCAACCATTAATATGATATTTCTTTCCCAATTATATATTTACGTTCTATTTCAAATGTCAAGCTTTCTTTTCTACAAAGATAAATTACAACTGGTTAATCCATCAATAAGCTCAGTCCACATTGTGAATATAGACATGAAGGGTTTCTTGCTGGCACAGTCCCACATGAATGGGAATTAGCAGGCCGGCCGCATGAAGCTTCTTTGATATTCATCAATATGAAAGGATTATTTATTCAGTTTTTCATGCTTTTGTCTCATGCAGATTATAAATGTTGGCTAAAGAGAAATAAACCATGCCGTACAGTTAAACACTGAGGTGTCATTAAAATCTGTTTGTTTATAGCCAAGGCATGCTCGGGCTGACGAGGCTGAAGAGCTTCATTTGGGCTTTCTTTGGTGAGCATGTTCACCAAACAAAATGATGACTCTCTATGTGAGTGGCTCTGAAAGCATTGCATGTGTTTACTATGGGATTTGGATGGTAAGCTGCATTGTATTTGCCCCATAGCTTCAAATAGGTTCAAAGCTATTGTTGGGTAGCATAGATTCAAAAAGTAACACGCTGAATGTGAATGGCTTGTTTGGCATTCACATATAAATGATACAAAGCTGGGAAGGTTTCATTTTGTACCTGCCAGGTGGATCTTTGAGGATGTTATCACTCCAGTAGCTTAGTCTCAGGTCAATACAATATGAAGGGACATAAACCTGTTATTTATCTTGAATGCACTGTAGAAGCTGGAGTTTGTTATTTTCTTTCTATTTTCCTGGCAGATTATCCGATTTCCTGTCCTGCTATTTTTTAACTGTACTTCTTTATTGCTAACAGGCAGGTTAATGCACCTCTACGCCATCTGTGTGGACTGTCTAGAAGGCGTCCACAAGATCGTCTGCATCAAGTGCAAGTCACGCTGGGACGGGAGCTGGCACCAACTGGGCACAATGTACACCTACGATATACTGGCTGCTTCCCCGTGTTGCCAGGTAGAAACAGATTTCTCTGATCACACGTGTCCTCGGGTAAATGGCCAGTGAAACAGTGGTACTCTCCAATGCTCTCTCCATCCACCACCGGAAGTTAAGTTGCACTAACGGCGGTCAGTCGGCCCATGAACATTTCCCCGCCCACAGATTTTGCCCTCGGAGGCTGAAATTTGGCATGGAGGTCAAGCGTTATGACCTCCTATTGGGGATTTGCACATGTATAATAACAATGGATTAAATAACTATGTGAAATTTGAGGCGTCACTCGTAGTGGTGAAGCAAGAGAATGATCATCCCCCTCAGGAACATTATGTTTTATGGAACATTTTCATGTCTTTCAACAGGTTTTTTGGCCTGCAACTTCTCTGTTTCGGTTCAGTCTCTCATTATCCCACAGCTGGCAGCCGTTTTCGGCAAAAACTGTACATGACACGTCCGACACCAAACAGCAGACAAACTCAGTTTAATACGAGCTGGTGAACAGAGTGGAGCATTGGGAGACCAACAAAAGAGCCAGAAGAGTGAATATTGGACCAGAAACGACTTTCCTGAGTGCTATGGTTGCTCTTTTGCTAAAAAGCCTGCCATACAAAAGTAAAGGTACGAAAACAGTTGTTGAGGCGCTCAAATGTTACTATCCAGCACACTAGATACCAAATTCGCTTTGTACAAAATAATCGTGAATTATAGATCCGACTGAAACAGAAGAGGCAGATACAGTTCTGTCTTGCTTTTAGTTTTGGCTCGAGCCATACAGACACATAAGCACATAAATGCTCCGGGCCAGGTCTGAACTTAGCAACAGCTGGTGCAACTCGTGTCTGGGGTCATCGCTGCTTCACCAGAGTTGATGAGCACTGTGAGCCGCAGTTGAGAGCTCAGAACAAACTAGTGGAGCTTTGGGTTGAGATGTTTGTTTTCCTGAACTTCCGCGGTCAAAACTTGTACAGCATTAATTCAACGTCCTCTGAGGTGACCTTCGTCCTCCCTGTGTGTCCTCAGGCTCGTCTCAACTGCAAGCACTGCGGGAAGCCGGTGGTGGACGTCCGAGTCGGGATGCAGTATTTCTCGGAGTACAGCAACGTCCAGCAGTGCCCTCACTGCGGCAACCTGGACTATCACTTTGTGAAACCGTTCTCCTCCTACAAAGTACTCGAGGCTTATTGACAAATGCTGTCCATGCAGGCTAGTTAAGCTGCTTTTGTAAACACAATCTAGGAAAGATTTTTATTTTTCGGGCCTTAAGGGGATTTTATGTTTTTAAGTTCGCTCTCTTTTTGGTTTCTTTTTTATGTATAGAAAAAAGTATGACTCTAGTTTTAAAAAAAAAAAAAAAAAAGAAAGAAAAACGTTCCAAGACAGTATATCTCAGCAGTTAGAGAAAGGTGTTGATAAAGTGTGGAACGGGCACATCAGTCAAGCAACACACATGAATGTACCTGTATGCCAAAATTTGCTTTTATTTAACTTTTCTTTTCTTCTTTTTTACCAAAAACATCAAGATGAATCTCAAATAAAGAAGATAAAGAAATGTGTTTGTGTTGGTTTGATATCTTCATCCCATAAAACACATTTCACTTTGGACATACTATTGTAAAAAAAAAAATCATCAGGCTGAATACCGATGATATACTTTTATTAGCGGATCATCATCATTTAGCTGGTCTGAAATGGTCACAAGTAGGTCAACAAAAATCTATGAAATCCACTTGTCCTGTGCTGTCAACCTAAAAACAAAACATGTATTCATCACATTTTGGGTACAAGTCAGTTCTCAATGTCACAAACCTCTGGTCCGTTCATGTTACATTAGCAGACAAGTTAAAGGGCCAGTGTGCGGCATTTAGGGGGATCTTATGGCAGAAATGCAAGTGTGTATCTAGTGTATAATAACCGGAAATAAAAGAAACCTTAGAATGAACCGGCTGCCATGTTTCTACAGTAGCCCGGAACGGACAAACCGAACACTGGCTCTAGATCGGGCTTCCTCAGTTTTTGTGTTTTTGTGTCGGCCTCTGTAATCCTCCTCCACGCTTGGCACAAGGGAAAAGTTTCAGTTGGTTGCGATCTGCAACCTCACTGCTAGATGACACCAAACCTAAACGCTGCACCTTGAAAAGAAAAAGTGGAATGATGAGACAAACCAACTGCTTCCTCTTTTAGTGGAGAGCACCAGCCCAGGAGTATGTTTCAAATCTTGCGAATGGCGACTTGCACTTATCAAATAAAGTGCAGTCTTTAGGTCACTATAGCCTGAGGTAATGAGTAAAATTATACAACTATGAATGCTATAAAGGTTTTCTCTGGTGGGCCCACTGCCCAACAGGCATAGTTCTGCTTATGTAAATTATGTAATCTAAACATGGGGCACTATACTTGCACAACATGTTTGTCCAGCGTAGCTCAGCCCCCTGTGACACTGATGGTTATTCCCTTTTGCTGGATGCGTCATTGTTATACGCCAAGCTGTATTGAATCCCCAAAACGATACACGACGTATGGCGCCCGATGAAGGAATTTCCACCAAACTGTGACATTTAGGCGCAGACTTCAATTAGTTTTTATGAGAATGTTTTTATTTCCACCAGATCACTGCTGTATAGACCCTTCTGTTGTGTCTGTGTGGCTAACAGGAGGGGCGGGTGTTTCGCTCTCAGTGGCGCTTGAAGTTGAGTCGTCAGACTGCGGAGCCGCGTCCTGATTCTTCTGTTTTTGCGACAGCTCCTTTGCTGAAGGTGGTCGCAGGATGCACATGGCTGCTTGACCGTCACGTATGACTTTGGGCTTGGAAACAAATCCGACCATCACCTCCATTTGTTGCACCATCTGCTCCAGAGTTGTGTCCTGTGGAAAATAAAACAATATGTTTTTAGGATTTGTTTGGTAGAGTTATTGGCATAATAATAGCATAAATAGCATAATAACACTTTTACACAAAACAACATTTTACACATTTAACTCCGCAAATTAAAGTTAATTCCATAGCAGAGCCTACGCAGCACTGGAGGCCAGTTCTTCTATTGATATTTATGTATTGATACCTGATAAGCATATAGAAGCTGATATTTTGTTTTGAGCACAAACAAGTATTTTTAATCCCTTTGATTTGTGTTTTTTTTAATAATAGTTCTTAGTAGTCTCTGCTTGACAAACTATTTAATGTGAACACATTTCCGTACTGTAATTTGTTTGCAGACATGTAGGCAGATAACAATAAATCTGCGATCATTTCTGCCCTGCAGAGTAGACAACAGCAGCATCATCATGTTGTCTTTCTCCCCTCATTCCCTGTGATCTCTCTATTGTTCCAATCTATTGTCTCTCCTCACCAGGTCGACTGCAGGTCCCCTGCGTCCCGATCGCAGAGTGATTCTAACATGGTTCTTCTTCTCCAGCCAACTCTCCACTTGTTTCATCTTGGTGTCCAGGTCGTGAGCTGCGATGCCGGATGAAAAGGTGAGCTCTTTCACCTGCACGGGGGCTGTGGAGAGAATACATGTGTTTATTCATGTTTGACTGTGTGAACATTTTTTACTTTCTGCAGAGATCAGTTGAATACTGATGGCACCGAGATGCAACTGCTAGGTTGCAGGTAAAGCGTTATTTCACAGTTAGAGCCTCGTTTTAAGAAATATTTTCAGTAGTTTCTATTTTGAAATGATTGAAATTGATACCTCTAATAGATAGAAGAAGCTGTACAGTCATCAAGTGAGGCCTCAGCTTTCAAGGTTTTAATAAATGTCTATTAAAGTGTGAAAACAGCTCCCAATGCATGTATGTATTGACAACTTTTTTTAAAGTGCAGCACTCTTCATCAGAACCAAAGACTACTTGTCAAGGTTGTGCTGTATGTCCCTTTAAAATTAGAGAATGTCTGTGACCCCTCAGTTTATATATTTCTATAGGATTGTTGAACTTCAATATGTTTTGAGAGCCCAGAGGAAGTAAAACACCCCCCCTCTCTCCCTCCCCCCATACCTGCTTTTGCTTTCTGCTTCTCCCGCAGTTTCAGCTGCTCTTCGTGGATCTGTTTGCCGCTCATCAGCCGGTAGACGGGGGGATCTTTGCTTTCACTGAGCAGCACCAACTTGAGGCCCCGCTCGTCCAGGATTCTGATCACATCTGCTCGGTGCATGGTGCCCAGGTTCTCGCCTGCCTCACTTATCACCTGTATCTCCCGGTGTGGGATCTTACGGCCAACAGCGCTGATTGTGGCATGAGATTTGGGATCGTGCTTGTTTTTCTTCTTTGGTGCGAGAGTCTGTTCTGTATCGTCTACAGCTGTGGAGAATGGTAAACATCTCCAGGAGGAAGCAATGACGTTTGATCTCTCACCGGGTGTGGTAAATCTGGATGCTGCTGTCCAGCAGCCTTGGTTTCCACCATACACAGCTCTCGCTGTATGGCTCAGCATCCACCTCACACAACCTGCAGACATATCCTAGATTTTTTTTTTCAAAGAGAGGGGAGAATTAAGGGGCCATATTTGATTATGCAAAACAGCATACGTCATGCATTTCCTTTCATACTTTACGGGCTAGGTAGGCATGCTATCACAAACATATCCAAATGGATGCTGAGTTCAATCTCATCGCTGCATCTCGTTTGTGTCAGCAGCCAGTTCATACAGTTGTGACATAAGGCCCGCCCCCATTGAAACATTGTCCAATTAAAGTTTGTCCCTTCCTAAAATGTCAGAGCACAAGCCACAAATAAGACCTTTTTAAACCTTCAGGCTCCACTGGGGTATTCGTGATACACCACATTTAGCTACTTATCGACTTACTTTTGGAAGTTTAATACTTAATGTCCCCGTTTTCTTGTTCACCATTCGTCATTCAGACATGCGTCTGCAGGTTAAACACTGTGACCACAGCAAAGAAATTGCAAAAGGCTAACATTTCATTAAAGGTTGGTCAGCAACGTTATGCCAAAGTCACCAGCAAGCCTTTATCAATTAATAAAATAACTTGCAGTAAATGCCTTTTGCTGCACTTGGTGTGGAAATACCTTGTCAACATAAAACTGTAGGATATCAAATAGGAGTCTGGCGTTGACCGAGAGAGCTGTTTACAGTCCTCTTGACAGCGATTATTTTGGGCCTAACGTCTGGGAAACAATACCGTTTGATTTATAAATGACCACTTTAACAGTTGTCAAGTATTACCGTGTTCTCCAATTGTCTTCTGCTGTTGTGCGGTTTACTCACTGTCGATCAATGTCGTGCATTCATACTGCAGGGTGACTGTTGTGTCTTCTTCCGCCATGCACTTCTTCAGTCCAGTTGAGCGAGAACAGCAAAACCACGATGCTGCCCTCTGCTGGACAAAGCGGGACACGTCGTTACTTCAACCTAAGTACAAAAGGGCACGCACCATATATTCTCATTTGACCTTAGTAATATTACCATCCAGGTGGTTCTAGCTTCATTTTCCCCAGGTTTTTAAATGTTGGTCTATCCACCCTGATGCAATGGAGGTGAACGGAATGTAACTAATTGTTTGATTTGTAGGCTACATGTAGCCACAGCAGGTTACACACATGCAGTTATGTGCCAGACTTTTTCTAGATAAGGAGCAGTGACTTCCTGAATTAAAGAAATATGTTGATTTTAGCACCTTTAACTGTTGCTTTGGTTGTTTGGTTGGTCTTTTAGCAGTTTGTTGTCTTTGTGTGGCTCTCATGTATTGTATATAAGCCCATTCCTTATAAAACGCTTTTATTGCTATTTCATTTTGGGAACATTTGGCACATCTTGGTTCAAAGTCATGACATCATTTGGATGTATTTGATCTGTAGGATGCCTGTTATTGATTTGCAAAATCTGAATTTAATGTGAAATAGATTAATTACTTTGTTTGGCCCAATTCGTACTTTATTATTTGTTCCTTTTTATGGATCGAAGATTCCTTTGAAAATCACTTTCCAAATGCAATTAAAACTGACTGTAACGATTCAAATTAAAATATTCTCCATTGATTATACTTTTCTCTGGAATAATTACCATTTACTTCACAATTAAAACATGAAAAAATCAGGTAGGCTGTATTCTTGAGGATGTTTTTTGTCAAAGGACAAGGTTAAGAGTAAATAAAAGGCATATTTATACATTTTTCCTTTACGCTGATAATGATGATGTTCACACAAGTTTCTGTGCGTCACAGCCATCATTCATTCCTTTAATTCGGTTTCATCATAACTGGATATTCATCCAAGCAAAATGGTTTTTTTTTTACATTTCCTGGTGCTGTCTATTTGCAAAACAAAATTCTTTCAGCGGGCAGCTATGCAAAGTCAGTGAGACAACATATGCAGTGTCCAAAATGTACAGTTGTTGCTCTTCAGTGCGTTGACGCCACTTCAACCACAGAAAGGTAAGAGTTAGTATACTTTTGGCTAACAATCTGTGTGGGAAACGTACTTTGGAATTATACCTGCTATTCATCTTCTGAAGCAGGGAATCGATCACACGTCCTGCCAGAGAGTTAATGCCATCAACACAACATGAGCTGGACCACTTGGGTTTTGTTTGGGGGCCTTCTGTGGATTTATCCTGTTTGTAAGTCCAAATAATAATGTCTAGTAGCCTCTACATATCATATTGCATTATTCTCATAAGGAATTACTTTTTTTGAAGATCTATTATGGTTATTAAAACGTGTCAACATATTGTGTGAAGAATAGTTCATTTGTTGTTTAACTTTTTTCATATTTTAGATGGTGAAAATCATGTTCTGGACTTCCAAGATTGTTTGAAGAACCAGTCACCACATTTTCTTATTGTTGATAACTTCAGTGGCATCATCACTAAAGATACGGAATTGGATTTGAGTAAGTTTAAACTCTAAGAAACCTTTTAATTACAGCTTGATTTATGTTTTTAAAGTGATAAACACAGTATACATCTTAAGCATAGATCTGACCACATGTAGATTGATGATAAGCATGTTGGTGAAGTAGACTGAGCTGCTTTGCTCTTACTTTTTTCTCTTACTACGTGACATGAAACGGCTGCATTCCTTTCCTCGCTGCAGGTTCAGTTTGCATCCTATTTCTGCCCAACATGACGAGACCAAGTGAGTACAACAAACTTATTACACAAAGTTTTTTTTTACGTCGACGTTAGCGTTTCAACAAAAATAATGATCGAACTGTGTTTCTGTTTTTAATTAACAGACACATCTAAGACGATATTTAAAGACACGTCTGGGAAGATACTTCTTCAAATGGAGGAATATCAAGGTTCTAATGTGCTGCGCTTCTCAAAAGAGTACATCCAATTGAAAAGGCCTCTGTATCTCCTGGAAGGGAAGCAGTGCAACTCCACATTATTGAAATTCAAAGGTGATATTACAAACAGTTTTTTCCATTCTCCAATGTTGTGAGCAACATTAAATGCTATTCTATTCACCTTTACTGTATTTATTACTCAGTGCACAGGGCAGATGAGAAACATACGTGTGAGTTGCCTGGCATTAGTAACAGTTGCACAGGTAAACAACTTTCTTTTACAATTCAGTCTGAACTTTTTTTAAATAAAAATAGTGCTTATAAGGATATTATTAATTTTACACGCAATGGAAAAATTGTAATGATGAAACAAGTCTCTTTTAATTAAGACTTTAATCCAATTTGGAAGCCCCTTTTCTTCTTTGTTTAACCATCCGTCGTAGTTTCAGCTACTAGTACACATTGAATACATTTAAAACAATGAGATTTCAAAGAGATACGATTCTGACAGTGTTTCTCTTTGTAGGATGTTGCAACATTACATGTCTGAATACAGTAGCATGTGAACAATCTAGATATGGTGAGCCCATCTGCAACCAAAGTGGTGAGTTCCTTTCAGAGAAGCAATGATTGTGTAACTATTTATTGTGCTATTGTGCCACCAATGCTGCAGACACACACATGGCTTTAATGACACTAACTGTACATCTTACTTTACAGATTCTAACGCTTGTCCTTTATTTTTCATTTTTTACGGTCAAAGACGAGCACTTCATCAACATAACGAGCCGCGAATGTTTTAAGTGTAATAATCCAGTGACAAAACCAGAAGATACAATTAAATATGATTCAATATCTGAAACTACAGAAGGAAAAGTCAGCGCCACCGAAGCTGCGTAAGAGATTTTGGGAAACTTTAATTTGCTTTCTTGCCCGAGAGTGAGATGAGAAGATTATTGCTACTGTGAAGCTTGAGCACAGGTTGTGAGATTAGAAACAGCTCGACTGGTTCTTTTCACACCGTGGAGCATTGTGGAAAATGCCAGGAGCATCAGAGAAACAAATTAGGAGCTCCACTAAATCGACAGGCAACGACGTTCTTTTCACCCTGCAGAGAAACATCTCCTTTCAAAACCACTAATGCTGGCTATTTAACATGTTGTATCGTGCTTCTTTGTTTGTTTGCAAATAGAAATGCAAAAATTTAAATTTTCTCTGCAATGACAATTTTTCTTCGCTGCTCCCAGAAATAGTTACAGCCGGAAGTTCCCTGTAATACCACAAATATTTACATTTCTCTTTCTGGAGGATTTAAGCTTAAGATACAATATCTCCATTATTGACCTTTAGAGTTGCAATTAGGAGGATTTTTAATAAACTAATAAACCATTCCTTATAACATTAAAATTAAAAGAGGGAAAATATGTGTGTGCTATTTATTTACCACAATATAATGTGTAACAAAAATGTTTATACAATTCCGAATTGTCAATATATTGAATATTCTTCCTTCTGTCAACAGTGGAGTCATGAAGAAAATGGCCGACTTAGCCGCCTCCATCAATGGGTCATCGGCTACTGTGACTATGGGAGGAGTCGAATTAGGAATTTTAGTGAAACAAACACACCCCAAAAACGAGATCTCTGTTGGTTATCAGTCCCAAAATGACAGTATATATGTAGGTGTATTATTTTTTATTCAACCTTCATATGCGTTCTTTGTGTTAATATTCTCAGTACAGACTTCGGTATTTTGACCGTCAACTGACTAGGTATGAAGAGTGAGGAAGAGCACGAAGGGCAGGTCTGATGGGAGGG
The DNA here is from genome assembly GCA_023566465.1 of Cottus gobio. NCBI lineage: Eukaryota > Metazoa > Chordata > Actinopteri > Perciformes > Cottidae > Cottus > Cottus gobio. The sequence goes on along the minus strand of CM042226.1, from coordinate 13,766,429 downwards.
TAGAAACAAACAAAGGACTTTCACCCAGGAGACCGCTGCTTGTGTCCGCTGTGAAAACAAGTTGACTTATTCCATTTTCTGTGAATACTTGATTCTGATTGGCTGCAGGGTGTCGAATAATTCCTGATAATGGTCACCTACCAAGTAGTTCCAGTTTAATGTCTTAAGTTTAGTGTCTGTTCACCGTTCTAAATCAATGCGCAGGCTACATTAAATCAATACAAAATTCATCAGAATTTCTTATTCAGCACACTGGGGTAACGTTAGTCCTTCCGCGCCTCATCTTCTTTGTGTCAAACACACAAACAGCAAGAGGTAAGTTACACTGCCGTCTCTTATTGGTACTTTGTATCACATAAGAAGTCACTTCCCCTTTGTGGAGGCCACAACAGACACACCGTGTCCCTTATAATGGACACGCCTTCAGGCATAATCCCTTACTTACTTCAGAGTCATGAAATAAGTAGTCCATCTAAGGTTTGAGGATATGTCATCCTATTTCTCTTTGGAAATAACTTCATTTGTTCAACATATTCTCTTGAGATTGAGGTAAAAGAATCAAAACCAATGTAGCACAGCAAGAAGACTGCTGAGTCATTTCTTAAATAAGTAATTTCCTGGATTGTACTTGGATTGACTTCAAGTAAATAGTTTCATTATTCTTACATCTCTAAAACAGCACTACAACATGTTGACACACTTGTGTTCTTCCCTACAGGTTTTAGAAGGCAAAGACACTGTGAGTCAATTCTCCAGATCTGTCACAGTGTCAAACGAAGCGTTTGAAAAAGCAAAGAGTTTGAATGTCAGCGTGCCGTTTGCAGCCGTTTTTCGGTTCATCAATCTGGATTCGGTAAGAAACAATATAATTTCCCCTCCAGTGATACAGGAAATGTAATTATGTTTCTATTTTATAGTTGTTTATTTTTTTCAGGATGAGAAGAACAGCACTCTTTTAGACAAGGAGGTTTTAGCAGTTGAAATGGGAACCACTATCACCAATCTCACAGACAAAATAAGCATCAATTTCAAGAATGTTACATATGTAAGTAAATATATATATATATATATATATATATATATAGTGGATTATCGAATGTGTAATATTTGTATTTGATCCAAGAGCGCGTTTTAATGCAGTTCTGTGGTTTTGTTGTTGTTTTTTTACAGGAAGGAAATCTGTCTTGTCATTCATGGAATGGTGTAGGTAATTACAAGATGTTCTTTAGGTCTGCACTATGAGAGAACATAGCTCTCCCCACAGCAGACATTTTGACACTGCAGGTGTAATCAATAACGATGCCTTTTAGGAACCAAATCCCAGTATGTGACTGCTGCCAAGACCCAAAATGTAGATTAGAACAAGACATGAAATAACAGAGACAATGATGAGCTGGTGTAGGCCTTTTTCACATATCACATACCACTGGTGTAAATAGTACAATGAATGACTATGTCTATTTAGCTGCTTCGGTCTTACTATTTATTAAGTATATATTATATGATTGTGTTTTGCATGCTGACTTAATGTCAAAGTAATTGTTTTTCTCACACATTTTGATTTTGATTGAGCTTAATTCACATCTGGGTTTAATATTCCAGTATTTCCCATGTTCGACATCTACTACTCGCATGGAGCGTTGATGCTTACTTGTGGTTTCTCACTCATTGTACTCATGAACTCTCCAGCTTCAGCTCTGCATGTCTGCATGTCTTTTAGGAAGCCGACCAAAGTGGACTAAGGACGGATGTCTGACCAAAACAAATGAGACCACCGTTACGTGCGAGTGTTCGCATTTGACCTTTTTCGCTCTATTATTGGTACGTTTTACGACTTTTGTAATATTCTCATGACATTCTAAGCTTCGTACTTTCAATCGGCATTCCCAGTGGAATACACATATATGGACATTCTTCCGTCTTGATTGTACTCTGTAGCTACTTAATTTTTCATTTCCCCTTCTGTAATGCAATTCATCCTAAACCATCCTCACTAATGCCAGTCCATGTGATAAAGTGTTTAATATTTGCTCTTTGCAGGCTCCTCCTAATCAAACCATCTCTGCTTCTGACCTGAACAAGCTCACCATCATCACCAAAGTTGGCTGTGGCTTGTCCGTATCCTTCCTCAGCATAGTCCTCTTCATGCACTTCCTTCTGAGGTAATTATAACATGTCTTCATAATTAGTTTCAGATTAAATAGTTTATTTCCCATCCATCCATCCATCCATCCATCCATTTTCCACCGCTTATCCGGGTCGGGTCGCGGAGGCAGCAGGTCAAGCAGGCTGACCCAGACTTCTCTCTCACCCGCAACATCTACCAGCTCATTCTGGGGGATCCCGAGGCGTTCCCAGGCCAGCTGGGAGATATAATCCCTCCAGCGTGTCCTGGGTCTTCCCCGGGGCCTCCTACCAGATGGACGTGCCTGGAAAACCTCTAAAGGGAGGCGTCCTGGAGGCATCCTAATTAGATGCCCGAACCACCTCAGCTGACTCCTTTCGACACGAAGGAGTAGCGGCTCGACTTCAAGCTCCTTCCTGATGTCCGAGCTCCTTACCCTATCTCTAAGGCTGAGCCCGGCCACTCTACGGAGGAAACTCATTTCGGCCGCTTGTATCCGCGACCTCGTTCTTTCGGACACGATCCAAAGCTCGTGACCATAGGTGAGGGTTGGGACGTAGACCGACCAGTAAATTGAGAGCTTTGCCTTTCGGCTCAGCTCCTTCTTCACCAAGACGGCCCGGTGCAACGCCTGTTTTACTGCTGCAGCCGCACCGATACGCCTGTCGATCTCCCGCTCCATTTTACCCTCACTCGTGAACAAGACCCCGAGATACTTGAACTCCTTCGCTTGTGGTAGGCACTCTGTCCCCACCCGGAGGGAGCAATCCACCGGTTTCCGGCAGAGCACCATGGCCTCAGATTTCGTGGTGCTGACTCTCATCCCCGCCGCTTCACACTCGGCTGCAAAACGCCCCAGTGAATGCTGGAGGTCATGGTCCGAGGAGGCAAACAGGACCACATCATCTGCAAACAGCAGAGAGGCTATCCTGAGATCCCCGAACCTGACATTCTCCGCCCCACGGCTGCGCCTAGATATCCTGTCCATGAAAGTCACGAACAGGACCGGTGATAAAGGGCAGCCCTGGCGGAGGCCAACACCCACCGGGAACGTATCTGACTTACTGCCGAGGATACGAACACAGCTCCTACTGCAGGCGTACAGAGACCGGATGGCCCGTTGCAACGGGTCCGGCACACCATACTCCCGCAGCACCCCCCACAAAAAGCCCCGAGGGACCCGGTCGAAAGCCTTCTCCAAGTCCACAAAGCACATGTAGACTGGTTGGGCAAACTCCCAGGACCCCTCCAGTATCCTTGCGAGGGTAAAGAGCTGGTCCACTGTTCCACGACCAGGACGAAACCCGCACTGTTCTTCTTGAATCCGAGGTTCGACAAACGGTCGGAGCCTCCGTTCCAGCACCCTGGCATAAGCTTTTCCCGGGAGGCTGAGTAGTGTGATACCCCGATAATTCGAGCACACTCTCCGGTCCCCCTTCTTGAAGATGGGAACCACCACCCCGGTCTGCCAGTCCATGGGCACTGTGCCCGACCCCCATGCAACATTGAAGAGGCGTGTCAGCCAAGACAGCCCAACAAAGTCCAGCGCCTTCAGCATCTCAGGGCGGATTTCATCCACCCCCGGCGCCTTGCCACCAAGGAGCTTTTTGACTACCTTAGTGGCCTCTGCCAGGGATATGGGTTCATCCAACCCCAAGTCTTCAGGCGCTGCCCCCTGTTCAGGGGACATGTTGACCGGGTTTAGGAGTTCCTCAAAGTGCTCCTTCCACCGCCCGACGATATCCTCTGTCTGGGTCAGCAGCAACCCTCCCCCGCTGATAACAGCCTGGGGAAGGCCCTGCTTTCCCTTCCTGAGTCGTCGGATGGTTTGCCAGAACCTCCTTGAGGCCAACCGAAAGTCCTTCTCCATGGCCTCCCCGAACTCCTCCCATGCCCGAGTTTTAGCATCCGTGACCACCGCAGCTGCAGTCCTTCTGGCCTGTCTGTACCTGTCAGCTGCTTCAGGAGACCCCTGGGCCAACCAAGCCCGAAAGGCCTCCTTCTTCAGCTTGACGGCTTCCCTCACCCCCGGTGTCCACCACCGGGTTCTCGGGTTGCCGCCACGACAGGCACCGATGACCTTCCGACCACAGCTCCTAGCGGCCGCGTCCACAATAGAGGCTTTGAACATGATCCACTCGGATTCCATGTCCCCAACCTCCCTCGGGATGTGTGAGAAGTCCTTCCGGAGGTGGGAGTTGAAGACCTCCCGGACAGGATCCTCCGCCAGACGTTCCCAGTTCACCCTCACTACACGTTTGGGCTTGCCAGGTCTTTCTGGCCGACTCCCCCGCCATCTGATCCAACTCACCACCAGGTGGTGATCAGTTGACAGCTCTGCTCCTCTCTTCACCCGAGTGTCCAAAACATACGGCCGCAGATCAGATGATACGATTACGAAGTCGATCATTGATCTCCGGCCTAAGGTGCTCTGGTACCAGGTACACTTATGAGCCACCTTATGTTCAAACATGGTGTTTGTTATGGACAAACTGTGGCTAGCACAGAAGTCCAACAACGAAACACCGCTCGGGTTCAGATCAGGCAAGCCGTTCCTCCCAATCACTCCCCGCCAGGTTTCTCTGTCGTCGCCCACGTGAGCGTTGAAGTCTCCCAGGAGAACTATGGAGTCGGCAGGCGGCGCCCTTTCCAGGACCCCTCCCACCAACTCCAAGAAGGCCGGATACTCCGAAATGCTGTTTGGTGCATAAGCACAAACAACAGTCAGAGCCTTACTCCCCGCAACCCGTAGGCGCAGGGAGGCGACCCTCTCGTTCTCCGGGGAAAACTCCAACACGGCGGCGCTCAGCCGGGGACTCGTGAGTATCCCCACTCCCGCCCGGCGCCTCACACCCTGGGCGACTCCAGAAAAGAACAAAGTCCAACCCTTCTCCAGGAGTTTGGTTCCAGAGCCAGCGCTGTGCGTGGAGGTGAGCCCAACTATATCTAGCTGGTAACGCTCCACCTCCCTCACCAGCTCCGGCTCCTTCCCCGCTAGCGAGGTGACGTTCCACGTCCCTAGAGCTAGTCTATGTCGCCGGCGATCGGCTCGCCCAGGCCCCCTGCCCGGCCCGCCGCCCGGTCTACATAGCACCCGACCCCGATGTCTGTCCCTGCGGGTGGTGGGTCCACAGGGTGGCTGCACCATGATGTTTCTTCGGGCTGAGCCCGACCGGGCCCCATGGGCGAAAGCCCGGCCACCAGACGCTCGCCGACGAGCTCGCCTCCCGGGTCTGGCTCCGGGAGGGTGCCCCGGTTTCCCTGGTCCGGGCGAGGTAGCTACAGTCTTTGGGCTGCTTATCATCGAGGTTTTTTGAACCGCTCTTAGTCTGGGCTCTCCCCCGAGACCTGTTTGCCTTGGGAGACCCTACCAGGGGCAGATGCCCCGGACAACATAGCTCCCAGGATCATTGAGCCACTCAAACTCCTTCACCGCGTTAAGGTGGCGATTCGCAGTTTATTTCCCAAGAAGGGAAATTATCAGGAAAGTATGACCATGTAAAACCAAATGTTGTCTATTGTTCAACATAGGCTCAGGTCAGATGTTCATGAGCTAAATGTTTTTCCAAAGCCGACGCCATGCAAATTACATGTTTTAACATTTATATTCCGAAGATATTTGAATCTCCAATGCTGATGCTGATATTTAGAGAGCAGGGTGGCCCATATCATGTTGTTTTTTTTCATTTGATAAAAACACAACACTGCTGAACTTAAAATAACTTTTATTGAACATGTTGTTACACAACTTGCTTCGGTAGATATGCCCTCTGTCTGCAGTGTCATCATCATTATTGTTAGCCCTTCAGAAAAAAAGTCATACTAAAAGATACAGGATTACTAAAGCCATTACAAGTAAATCAGCCAAACATTTGATCAGTTTATCTTTAATTCAGATATCATTGACACAGATGTGCTTAAATCTTTATACAAGTAAACAAAAGATAGCTTTGTGGTCCCACCACCATGATATATTAAAAATGTATGTAAATAAGCGTCCCCTTCAGACCAGCATTTGCATAGGAAAATGAGACCGTTGAATAGTAGCTTCATTGTAGCAGGGCTATGAAAACAAATGTTATGTACCAAATGAATGCCTTATGAAAGTATTTGTCCCTTTCCTCACTGTGTGATCGCATGAATATTTTCAGGCCACTATTGCACTTACCTCTGCATTTAAACACTGTTTAGAGATGAATAAATATACATAGAATTAGGCAATTCGTGAATTAATATTACTTAAGTGACTCAAGTTTTTTATATGACTTATTAAATAACGAGACAATGATAAATGGTAATGATGAAATTACAGAGGTGGAGGAAGAATTATGTTTCTATATTAATACCATAATGCTGTATTGGACAGGTAGTATCAGGAAATGCACTTCAAAAGTTAAAGTTTATGATATCTAATGACTATGATATATTATTACAAAGAATATGATTCAATTATTATTACTCATGCATTAATGTGTAAGCATTGTTTTACTCTTGTGAAATTGTGAAATCATAAAAGACAAAGACTTGTATATTAGCAATATTTGTCTCTCTTACAGGAAGACCAAGGCCAGTACAGCCACAAAGATTCTCATCCAGCTGGTGTTGGCCCTGATGCTGCTGAACCTCACTTTCCTGATCAACGACTCTGTGGCCAAACTGAAGAACTCTGTGGGCTGTAAGATGGTGGCGGCTCTCATGCACTACTTCATGCTGTCCACTTTTACCTGGTTTGCTGTGCAGGCCTTCCACCTCTGCCTGAATCTGTACCAGGGGGGCAAAATTGTGATCCGTCATTACCTGCTCAAAGTCTCCATTATCAGTTGGGGTGAGTACACATCATTATGTTATGTTGTTTTGTCTGAACAGGGACATTGGCAAGTCAGTGGTTACTTGGGAAATCTTCTTTTTCCATTTCCAGTACTGCCGAGTGTAGTTGGGATCTTGCTTCTCATCTTAGGAAAATATGGTGAACAAGTAATCTCTACGAATGACAATGAAAACCTTGTGACCATGTGAGTGTGTGGATAATATACAGAATGATACATACATTTATACGCCTCTTTTCCTTCAATAACACGTCTCTCTGTTCCCAGGTGCTGGATAACGGACAGTAACGTGCACTACATTGTCAACATAGGTTACTATGGGTTGGTCTTCCTCTTCACCTTCACCACCTTCATCATCGTAGTGACTTGGCTCATTCGTCTCAACGTAGCGGGCAGCGGAAAAAGCAGCGCGGAAATGGGCACAAATAGAAAAGGCATTTCAATCATCCTTGGACTGTGTTGCATGATGGGTATCACTTGGGGTTTTGCCTTCTTCGCCTACGGTATCCTCCAGATCCCCGCCTACTACATCTTCACGGTCTTGAATTCTTTCCAAGGTCCTCAACTGTGATAATAATGTATTTCAATGTATTGCTCTGTTGCATTTCAAATAATTTAATTTAATTTTCACTGCTCATATAGGTTGTTTTGTATTACTTAACTCACAGGATAAAATTGCTGTAATTCATATTTCTATATGAACACCACTTTAAAAGGTGTTCACATCTTGTCTCACACCCTCCTATGGAAAAAGAAAAGAAAAAAAGAAATGGGGGCACAAATGCGCAACATTTCATAGTTCTATCAAAGCCAACAGGATGCTACAGCACTTACTGTGTTTCAGTGGTTATTACAACATTATTGTATTATTATAAACGTAAGCTATAAAAGGATGACTGAAATTGAAGGAAAAAAAAACACCTACATGAGCAATGAGTGTAAAGTAGCCATACACTAAAAATGTGTTACATGTCAAAGGCTCAATCTGTCCATATGAGTGACATCTTTTTCTTTGCCTGGCAGGTTTCTTCCTGTTCCTCTACTACTACAACACCAGCCACTCAGGAGAGATGCTCAGTGGTCAGGCAACCGTAGACAGCACTGTTCAAGGCAGCCTGCACAGCAGCAGGAACCTCTACGACAACTACAAAAGATAAAGCCCTATGACATATGCAGAGCTTGAAGCTGGTCAGCTTCAAGTAAGAGACAAGGGTGTAGCATTAATTAGAACGTGTACTGGTTTATAACATTGTAATAGGCGTCTGCCCTGACATTTATTGATGGTGATTAGTGTATGGGGAAATTACTTTATTACTACTACTATTGTATATTTTCTTAGGACCAGACTTTGGTTGTACAATTTCCTTAATTAAGGATTAGAAAAGGCTGAATTTGTCATGGAGTGAATTATACAATGTGTATGCAAAATATGAATATTAAATGCTTAAGTATTATATTAAAATTAGTCTGACCTTCAACTGATAGAAAATCTTCAGTTATATAAAAGCATGTTTTGACTGTTTGGAATACGAAAATGAGATAAGGAGCAGAAGGATAAAGAATATTTTATTCAGTTTCAGTCACACTAACAAATATACATTATGGATAAATATGCAATTTTTTTCTCAACTTGTCTCTAGTTGGGAAATTATTATAACTTTTACAGCAAGAGACCTTCTGCATCCTTGAGAGCATTTTCCATTTCAGTCGCCTCCAGGGAAAAGTTCTCCCTTTCCTGCATCATATGTTCCCGTGCTTTTGTGAGTTCTGTCATCGTTGTTTTGATTTCCTATGAATGTGTACAATGAGAAAAATGTAAAATACACTGCGATCATCACAACAAATTGCAAAGTGAGTTTAACTCACCTCTAACCGGGCAAGTTTCTGTGTCGCAGTATCTCCAAACGCTTTTAATTCATTCAGCAGGTCTGTGGAGACGCTCTGAAATGGAGACAATTAAAGTTATGTTTAATAGATGGCACTGCCTATGAAAGCCAAACGGTTGTTACCCTTTATGTGTAGGATACGAGTGTACTATAAAGTATAGTGTAAATATGAATTATTTAAAAAATGGGTTATATTTTTTCTCACTTTGATTGTGTGGGTATGTGGTATATAACAAGTGCATGTTTGTAGTTATTTGCTTGAGTGTTAGAAAACGAAAAATTACTGTACTTATAACATCCAGTAAAATACAAATAAAATATACATACCATAACCTCTTTTCTTTTATCTTCATTTTGTTGTGCAGCTTCTCCAACCCTTTCTCCTAAAACTAAGAATCAAAGAGAGATGACGTTGTTTTCTATCAAGAAACAACTGAAATCAAGCAAAGAAAAACCCATTTTAAAAATGGGGATACATATTCACCTGGGTCTATGTTGGCTGCGACTAAGAGTATGTGACAGTCCTTCAGGTTTTTCTTAACCTCTCCAGTCTCCTTTTTAAGTTCACTGAACTGCAGCTCCAACTCAACTACTCTTTGCTGCAAAGTAACACGGAAAGAAATGTTGGTCAATTGCGGCAGACAACAGACAAGTGAAATGAATAAATACATATATTTAGTAAATCATACAAGTATTCAAACTGCTTCCCGCACCTGTGTTTCTGTGAGGTTTTTCTGCAGCTCCTCATTTGTAGCCATCAGATGCTGATTTTGCTCTTTAATCTCTGCCTGTTGCCCATACCTGGTGGAGATCCTAACCGGTGCAATATAATGTAAAAAAAAAAAAAGCTGATGCTCACTGCATGTTCAAGATATGCAACATGTTAGACTTACCCTTTGTGTACTTTGGGAGCAACAGTTTTCCTGCAAGACAAAAGAAGGAAGAAAAAAAATGAATGAAATAGCTGTGACGCAAGCATTCAGAGTATAGTGTTGATTTGCACATGGCTTACTTAGGCACGTTTTCTTTTTGAGGTTTGAAGATACCATCTGACTTTTGGGCAACATTTGCTGTTGCAGATACAGTTGCTGTGTCTTTGGATTCAAATTTATAACCTGCTTTCTTTATTTCTGCAGGTAACTGCACACCTGGAAAGCATACGTTTCTTAATCATACATCAGCTTTGTCAGATTTTTAACTACAATGATACAATTTAAATATACATAAATATAGGTACCAACACGGTGTAAAAACAGCAAATTCTGCTCACCTCTTGGAATTTTGGATGACATTTTCTTCATCTGTTGTGAAATTAATATAATGCCAGCAATGAAAAAGGCACCTGCATGAAGAAACAATCTGATTCAATAACTTAGAATTGAATTGCTGGAATATTTTACTGAACCAGCAGTTGAACGGAAATGTTAAAACACGCTTTCCGTATGCGTACTCTAAAGCTTCAACAACCTAATCGTAGAGGTATAGGATCTTTACAGTCACTATTACGCGAAACATAAAATACGACTATTTTTGAATGGAGTTTGGTACAAGATTCCAAAATACAATAAAACGAGGTCTAGGTCTAGTTAGCTTAGGTGCTCGTTAAACGTTCGACACAACTGAAACATGCTAACATGGGAGTCACAACATCAACGCCTACCTTTATGGATACGTTAAATATAAGGCTTGTCCACAGTCAATTCCCCAAAACGAGCCGGAGCCGCACGAATTTAAAAACGTCCCGCCCTCAGCGGTCATATCCGGTTTGATTCCGTGATTTCCGGTGTGGCGAAAATTAATTTTCTCTGTTTTCTTGTCGTTGGAGAATTTGTATTTCTTGATTAATTTGAGCTACGCGTTATGTGTATTGTTATTATATTTTTGTTGAGTGAACATTATTTCACGAACCAAAATAGCAGCGAACGACTAGACAAAAAACATTGAAATAGTCTACTGCGCATGCGTGGAGGCGGCTAAATTCAAAACTGAAGACGTTAGCATCGAGGCTCGTTGACTTTAGCTGCTGTCCACAGGTTCGCACATCGACCCAGCTACAAATAAGCGCCATGAACGTTATTTCACGTTAGTTAAGAAGAAATAGCACAACTCCATCCGGTGTAAAGCCGAGGAAATAGCTCAACACAACTACAAAGGTATGTGCTGTAATGCTTCTTTTGGGTTCTGTTGTTTTTCCTGTTCATTTTGCTAATGGCAGACCAACACGAAGGTATTATGTCCGCTCGCGCCCGAGCTATATACTAATCTTCAAGTAACGCTGTGTTTTTGTAATAAATGGCGAGAAATTGGAACTCATTAGATAGCGTTAATTATTAGAGGGAGAGGTGTTTAGTTGGTGTGTAGAGGAAATTAATATCCACCTGACGTCACACATGTACTATTACATAGCATAGTTTCAATCACATTGAATTGTACAATCAAATGTCTTGTTAAATTTAAAGGGGAATCCACATCCAGCTAGTGTTGCACATCACGTAACTTACGTATTACTGTAACATTAGTTAACAGCTAGTTCTTTATTATGAAAATGTAAGCTCCGTGTCGATAGCATAACTTATTTTGCTAATAAATATTACAGAAAAGCATTTAACCCTAACTGCTGTTCAATAACTTTTGTCTATTTTCATGCCATAACGTCATTGTTTTTCACATCACTTAATGTAATGAGAAGGTTAGCTTCTCATTACTTCTAAAACCTGACACACCCCACGGGTCTACCTATTATTCCACCAAAACTGATATAATTGATTAATACTTCAGCTAAAGATGAAGAAAGGTCAGGTAAATGTTACATATTGCCACTGAAAAGGCATGTCTTCTCAACTTGCATGTAATAATGTACTGCAGAAACTGATTTTCTGTACCAAGCTCTGTTTTCATTTGTACACAGTTGAGAATGGAACCTCTGGATCCTGCCAAGAATGAGTGAGTAAAAACCTATGTTATTATGAAAGGAAAGCACTTATGTGGGCTTTGTGCCTTTAACCTCAAAGCAACAGACTACAAATTACATGAAAGGCATCTTTGTACCTTTCATTAACATTGATTTATGATAAATAAGAACAAACATCCACGATAGCTGAATACTGTGTGTCATGTGCTGTTTCAGTGAAGGCAGTGGATTCTCCAAGCGCCGCATTTCTTCGGTTAGTGCTACAAACTAATTTGTGGACAAAGTATATTTCTTGTGAAATAATCATAAGCCTGAATCATAACTTCTGCTTTTTCTAATTTTTAGATTTTAAAAGCACCAAGGAAATCAGTCCATTTTCCTGAACCAAAGCAACCAGAAAAAGTGGTAACTGAATTGCTAGATTTTAAAATTTGAAGTGTTTACCTGTAAAATTGGGGATTTTTCTTGTAATGAAAGATAAGCTCCAATCATATATATATTTATATATATATAACTTTATTTATTTATTTTTTTGTCAATTCTCACCCCAACAAGGATAACAACTTTGCTTATTTTCACAAAGGTGGAGTGTGTCAAACCAGTGGACAAGAGGAATTCAAGAAGAGTCAGTTTTGCCCCTGCCAACGATGTTCTTTTGTTCTCAAAGTGAGACACTAGGGGGAGAAAAGTCAAGCTCAAATTTACCGCTAGGACACTGACATTTCAACCTAATCTGTATTTTATCTTTACAGGGATGTAAAAAGTGCCTCTCCTGTCCGAAGTCCTTTACAAGAGTTAATAACAAGTATGTAATATTAGTATGTATAAGTATTTCATTTATTATTAGTTTTTGGAGCAGCCTTGTAATATTTGTCCTTTTGATATTCCACAGCAGCGACAGCCACACAAAATGGGTAAGGCCACTTGATCTTTTCGAGCTTCTGATCGCATTAGAAAGGACAAAAAACCTGGAATATTTGTATGCTAATCTTTGACAAACAGTCACGCCAAACCAGTCAAAATGTTCTGTAGTAACATTAATATTGTGTGTTTTGATTTCATAAGGGTCCAGGTGGAAGTCACTGAAGATGGCATTCAACAAAGTATGGGTAGGAATATTACCTTTTTTAAATTCAAACGGCTATTACCACATACTCACATTATTTATTACAATGTAAGATGAAGTCTTCTAAATTCAAGTCTCTCAAATTCAGGTATGGAAACCCTGTTGAATGCTCCTCTACATGCCTCTCAACAAAGGAATAAGGTGAGCTTGAAGTCAATTTGCTGTTTTTGTCAGCTGTTCATGTAGAACTTGATATTTAGTGAACGCTCATTGACATAAAGCCACTTATCTTCACCAGGCCGACTTTGATAGTGGGCATGTCTTTGGGGAGAAAACAGTGATGTTTTCTACAGATGATGCATTCATGGACATGACCCAGAGTCACACAATAAACATTGCAGATGATGCAGATATTTCCATCCAAAACTCTTTTACCACCAGAGGAGAGAAAAGAGTGCTCACTGTGAACAGTGGAGCCATGGATATCACCCTAAGTCATAATGGGAACATTGGGTCAGTACCAACAAGCGGAAATGTGGATTTAAGAGTAGAGAAGGGAAACATATCGTCATCAGCACTTACTTTGGATCCCGGATTTGAAAATTTCCTTGCAAGTCTCTCTAAACCGAGGGACCCCAGCGTTAATCCTGTGATCACCACAATGACGTCTGCTGCATCGACTGAACGAACAAACTGCTCCTTGGGCCAGATTAAACCACATCGGGCTGATGTGAGCAAAGAAAATCAGCCTCCAACTTCTGTTTCAGCTGTGATGGAGAAGTCACTCAGTACATCCAGGAAGATCTGTGAATTATCTTATGGAAAAGCAGTCTGGCCTGAAGAAGATTTAAGCATGGATATGACTGAAGCTCAGACAGGTCGCATTGTGGGATTCAGTGATGACGATGATCCCTTTCAGTGTCTTTTCCCCACACAAGAGATGTACTCTCGCCTTGACAGCAGAATGTCACAGACAAAAGAGAAGACCAAACAGCAGCAGATCAGTAAACCACAGGCATCATTGAACCCTACAGGTATTTCATTTTAATTTTTTCACAACCAACTAACTGATGGGCTAAATGTTCCTACACCGACATGGTTATTGCTTGGACTTTATACAGTACATCTTTTGTGTTTTGGGACTACTGATATTATTTCACAACCGGTGATACGATGATTAATTTACAGTTTAATTAGCATCTTATTTCAATTTCCAAATTCAGATATGACATCGTTGAAGAATCCATCTCTACAGGATTTTAATCAAAGACACAAGGTGAGTTTCATTATAACTTTACTTCAGTTTTAAATGTGAGAACAATCCATCACGCCGTACTGGCATTAACTGAAGCTAAAGGTGGCTGAGCTTTTTCTGTTGCTGCTCCCAGGCTTTGGAATAGCCTCCCATCCCTCATTAAGTCCTGTTCTATGATTGACAATTTAAAATAAAATTTAAAGAGCCACCTTAGTTCACTAGACCAGAGAGAAGCGCATATATATATATATACAGTTTATTTTCATCAAACAACTGTTCATTCACTGCATTTTGTTAATTGATGAAAATAAACTGTTAGCACTTCTATTTTTGAAAGCATTCTTAGTTTACAGCATTTTTCACACCTGCCTAAAACTTTTGCACAGTACTGTATATAACTCAATGATAATTATAGATCGTCATTTTATAGTTTACAGAATGTTTTTATAGTTTTCAGAATGTTGTTTTAATGTTCTCCAATGTCTTTTCTTTTTAAGGACAAGCTCCATACAGCAGACAAATGCAGAGAGAAAACAATAATATTCACTGCAGGCGATGAGATTGTGGATATGACCCAGAGTCACACCATAAAAATGAATATCGATTCATTTGCTCCTTCAAACCAAAACGTGGACATTTTTCTCACTAGTGGAAAAATAAACTATGCTTCATCTCTGGAGGAGAGAAAACGTGAGACTTGTGGTACGCCTGGCTTGTCAGCTAAAGGTTTGGATCTAGGATTTAAAAACGTCCTTTCAAGTCTATCGACAACCGTTGCCCCGAGTGGTCGTCCTGTGATTGCAACAATGGTACCTTCTACTGCAGCATCTTCTCTGGAAACTGTTGACACAAGCGGCTCCCTGTCCCAGCTGAAAAGTACTGTTGGGAAAGAAAATCATTCACTAATAACAAGGGTTTCTGGAGAATCATTTAATGGAGGTACAATCTGTCCTGAAAATGATGCAAGCATGAATTTGACTGGAGGCATTCTCGGACTCACTGGCTCAGATGATCCTTTCCAGTTTATTTTCCCCACAAAAGACATGTACCCAAAAGGAAGTCTGCAGAAACAAGAGATTACTTCACGACAGCAGCACAATGAAGTACCGGCATCATCTAACCGCAAAGGTATTTGACAGTGACAAGTTTTAATATTGGAACTGGGTTTAGAAAGCTGTTTTTCTTTGTTTCTTAATTATTTCCCATCTCCACATTAGGTATGGGTACCTCATTGACTGCTTCTTTAAAGACGAAGGTGCAAAAACATCAGGTAAGCCTAAACCTTTCCTTAATTTGATCTTTCACGTTTGTTTTCTGAATGCACCACTATACCGCACGCTTGACCACGCTGCATCTTTAAACTAACAGTAAAGCTGCGGCATTCGGTTTATGACTTCCATGAATTAATTTACTGTAATGTGACGGGGGGGCTCATAGTGACAAACCCAAATATTTCTCCATATCTGCTCGATGGGTACAAACTAGTATTTTTCAAGCATAACCCAACCCTAAGTGGTATTAATTCACATCTCATGGATAAACCCATTTGTTTATGTCAGGACCGCCGGGCTCGGGAATCGAACCCTGGTCACTGGGGTGAAATGAGGACCCGAATGCAGAACTGGAAGTAGAGTCTTAGTTTTTATTCAGGCAACAGGTAGCAGTCCAACAAAAGCAAACATCCAACAGGAAAAAGAAACTCCAACAGGAAACCAAAAAATCCAGTAGATGCGTTGCCCACAAAAACAAAAGGTTAATCCAAACGCAGGAAGGAAAAAGTCACAGTTCCAAAAAAGGGTTTAACTCAAAGCGCTGTCACCGGGAAGAAAAAACTTTCACTCACCCGGGACGGGATACACATACCAAAAAAACAAGCGTGATGGTCTTGTGAATGTCCAGAAGCCGCGGCTGAGAACCGCTACTCGTGAGAACAAACTGTTACCTGAGAGTAACAAGCACCGTGCCTTGACACGCAAACGTCGCGGTGAAGAGTCCAGTCTGCTGCCGAGTATTTCTACTCTGGCCGCACCAGGCTTAATTGGGCTAATCATGAATGAGTCCCAGGTGTGAGCCCCGAAGCAGAGCCCCATCCCTCAACCAGCCCGCAGTACAGTCCTTAGACCACCAGGTGCCGCCAATGACCCATAGCCGGAGTCCCAGACTGTGACAGTTTAGGTATAAAGAACTACGGGGATTGTACTAGTTTCTTTGATTTAGAAAGGGGTAGCTGACTTTTTCTTTGAGATTCTGACTCTGAAATTATAAAATTATGTCTAAAAGTTTTATACATTTTCTCTCCTTTAGGTTAAAATTGATGCTGAAGATGACTGCAGAGAGAAAACCGTGAGGTTCACTGCTGATGATGCCTGTATGGATGTGACGAAAAGTCACACTGTAAATATTGAACCATATTTACAACCGCAGTCTCACCAAAATGTGGACTTTTTCCCTGCTTGTGGAGAGAAAACCGTGAGGTTCACTGCTGATGATGCAGCTATGGATGTGACGAAAAGTCACACTGTAAATATTGAACCATATTTACAACTGCAGTCTCACCAAAATGTGGACTTTTTCCCTGCTTGTGGAGAGAAAACAGTGGGGTTCACTGCTGATGATGCCTGTATGGATGTGACCAAAAGTCACACTGTAAATATTGAACCATATTTACAACCGCAGTCTCACCAAAATGTGGACTTTTTACCTGCTTGTGGAGAGAAAACCGTGAGGTTCACTGCTGATGATGCAGCTATGGATGTGACGAAAAGTCACACTGTAAATATTGAACCATATTTACAACTGCAGTCTCACCAAAATGTGGACTTTTTCCCTGCTTGTGGAGAGAAAACAGTGAGGTTCACTGCTGATGATGCCTGTATGGATGTGACCAAAAGTCACACTGTAAATATTGAACCATATTTACAACTGCAGTCTCACCAAAATGTGGACATTTTACCTGCTTGTGGAGAGAAAACAGTGAGGTTCACTGCTGATGATGCAGCTATGGATGTGACCCAGGCCCTCACTGTCAAATTCGACCACAATTCAGCATCAGATTCACATCCACAACGATATTCTGACATTTCATCCACCCATGAAAACATGAATTTTCCTCTATCAGCGGAGAAGACACATCTTCACCGGCGAAACCGATCTTTATCAGCATATGCTTTGAACCCAGGATTTAGAAACTCCCTAGCTAAGATGAGTGGCCCCCGGGCTAATCCTGTGATCACCAGACCAGCGGCTCTTACTGCATTGTCCCCTCAAAAAACTGAAGACACATATAGCATCCTGGACCAGGTTAAAACACGGAAGCCTGATGTGGAAACCGAAAAGGAAGCTTTTGTTTCCTCTGCCGTAAAGAAGCCAATAAATAAAACCATGATGGAAGGTCCGGAGCCCGATGTAAGCATGAAAATGAATGAAGCTCAGACATGCTGCGTTTCGGGACAAACGGATGACCGATGCCCTCCTTCCACACTGGACTTGTGCCCCTATTCTGACTATTTGAAGGAAGCCGAGGTCACTTCACAATTGAGCGGTGAAGCGCTGGGATCATCCAACCCTGACTGCGTGGAAATCACGAACCTTCCTGATTCTCTTCACTCGAATGAAACCGTCACCGATTGCAAACCAAGAAATCCAACTCTTACTTTATCGGAGGAGATGGAGAATTCACCCAGTGCTGTCAACCATGATGTTGATGCAGCGCCTTCACGGAAGTCTCGTCGAATTAGTTTGGTCGATCTTCAATCAAAAGTAAGAGGTCTGAGCCACATCATTAATACAGCTCCTGTTACTATTGCCATGGAGGCCTGCACAGCACCTTTGCCTCGACTGGAACGCGACTTGGACAACAACTCAAAAGATGAAACCAAATGCCCACCTTTGACGGAGCCTGACCTTGTAATGGGTTTGGTAAACACGGAAGAAAATGCACAAGATCAAAGTCATATGGAAGGAGAACAACCCTTTACTACTTCTATTCCAACTCCTTTCATCCTGAAGACCAAACAATTTATGTCAAGACTCTCAGTGGGAAGCTTTAAGGCAAAACTCCCTCAAAGAGGCAACGATCCAAAGAAGCAGACTTCTGTGGGAGAACCTACAAGGACAGCCACTGTCAATGTTACAAATAAACTGAGCAACTTTGACAATGATTTTAGCAATATCTTTGACGAAGAGCTTGCAAGCTGTGAAGATATGTCTGAAACGCTGGACATGAGTGCTTCCCATGTTTTAGAGGACGATGTATTCGAAGAGGACTTTGTTAGTTCTGTCCATGGGAAAAAGAGACCTTTGCCAGCAGATGAAAACAACATGGAGGATGAAAAGAGAATGAAAGCGTCTCCTGAGGCGCCCACTGACGTTGAGACAGTAGGTCAAATTTAGAGAATTGTAAATTCTCAAATAATGGATGATGTTTACCTTTTTTATATTTACATTGACATGCCTATTTGTAATATATATACTTATCATATCTTTGTGAGAAACCTGATGGGAATGAACTTCATTTGCAGATTGACATTGATTAAAGAATTTCCAGTATATTATATTACACTTGTTATGGAGATTCTTCATTTGTTTTCTGTTTTCAGTCTCATGTTGCGGAGTCTCTACAGACTACACAGACTACAGATTACTCCAACAGCATTCACACAGCCAGAACCAGACGTGAAGCTACATTAGAATCAAGTAAGTTGTTATGGATTCACATGAGTATCATCAAAATTCATATTTGATTGTGTTTTCTGGACATAATTGTGCTTCCTTAGATTCTCAGTCAATTATTATTATTTATTTTTTTCAGCTTTCAAACAAAGCGTGTTTGAATCCCAGCTTGAAGACTACACCAATGACTTACAGAGGGTATATTGTTGACACATTTTAAGAATAGATCTTTGAAATGTCATGTTTTTTATTCAGTTATTTATTGCCCTCAATGTTTTCATTACAGAAACTCAATGATGGCAACATTACAGTGTCTGAGTTTTTTAAACTCTTCAACATAGACTTTGTCATCCATAATCCTCGGCAAAGCATCCTTCCTGGCAGAGTAAGTTCATTTTCAATAATATTAAATATATATGGAAAAACAGCCAAATGTGACCTTTTTTAATCTTTTTTTTGTTTGTTTCAGTGTCTATCAGACACGGATCGCACACCGATGGATTTATTGAAAGACAGACACATCTACTATCCTAAGCAGATGGTGTATGAGAGAGACGTCCTTAACCTCACCGAACATGTGGAGGGGTATGTACGCGTGAGTTTGTGTCACACATCTTTTGTTGTTTGTCACAATGTTCTGTTTAACTTTGTGGTTTTTATTTATGTAGCCTGTTTGTCTTAATTTAGGTCAGCATATCTCCTTAAAAGGTGACATTTGTGGTACTTGGCTACCTTCTGCCAAGAAAACAGGGGTTCTGCATTTCACTTCTGCGAGGTTGATGCAATCTAAATTCACAGTCATCGGTTATTGAAAAATCTACCTATAGTCCGTGTATTTTGGATAGTTTGTTCAACAGACCAAATCCAAAGTGACAGAACATAAACTTGCATTCAGCCAGCACATACCTCAGCGCTGGGAATCGCTGCGGTATGCCCAGCTGGGTCTATCCTGTGTTTCAGCAGAAACAGGAAGTTGGCTAATCCGGCGAGGTGTCGGGGCAATCCCCTTGATCAGACTCCTGGTGCAGTCGTTTGCGCTGGCCGAGCTCATGCAGCCAACTGAAGGTCCATCTCCGGGAGCAGCTTCCCGACAAAACCCAAAATATGAGTAATTGTCTTGTTTCTGTCAAAAGATACACAGACCCTGTACCTTCAAGGTGATTGACAAGCCCTCTGGGCAGCTCTATGTCCTTTCACATTGTACTGAGGGCAGAATGGACACTACAGTGACTCACTATCGCTTCTCGAAGAAACAAGTGGTATTACAAGACGGGACTCACCAGAGTTAGCTGCTTAGCATGCTAGGTGTTTGTTAAAGGCAGCCTATCTTGATGGACTGTGCCATAAATTGAAGAATACAATCGGAGGTGCCATAGAAAGATACTGTCGTAAGAAGGTAAAATAAAACAGGAATGTTTTCTCCTCTTACCAGGTTGAAGGGCCGAATGCAGGACCTGGACAAACCACTGAAGATTGTTAATGGACCTTTGTGGGAAGAAGTGAGAAATTATTCAGAGAAAGAGGTACGACAGGATAACCCAGTGTATTTCTTTCCAACTCTTTGTTACAGGATGGCTATGTCATGTGACATATTTACAGTTACATGAGCAGTGTATCAATTGGGTGTATGATTTTTATCCCTGACTGTCGCTGTGTTTGATTTTGCAGCTCAAATCGTTTGGTGCAAAACTAAAAGAGAGAAATAACCTCTTCAGAAAGTTGAGCAAAGTACAGTCCCATGAAATGAAGGAGGTGTTGTACTCTAATATTGTGCAGGCTAGTCTGGTAAGAGCCTCCACACACAGAAATACTGAAGGACAACATGGATCTTTTAAAAGACATGGAGCATGAAAGATCTTTTTATTTAATCTTTTCAGGAGGAGCAGCAGAGGTTGAGAGGAACGATTGGGGAAGCAGATGAGATGCTTAAAAGCTTGGATGACTGTATTCATGAATTAGAAACGGGTATGTTACTGTGGGAACATGACTCATGGCTGTCCAGTTTACTGTTCCACCTTTTCTGTATGAACGGTTAATGATTCCGACCCACAGAAACGGGGCTGTATTCATGTGGTTGTGATGATGTTAATGTGCACTTTCTGTCTTTTCACCGTCCTCTAGAACTTACTGCAGTTGAAGAAAAGGGCTTCGAAGACAAACCAAGTCTGAAATCACGTCAGGAAGGTAACTTGTAATACCGTGTGTGTGTGTGTGTGTGTGTGTGTGTGTGATGTACATACATACATATTAATGTGTGTGTGTATATATATGTATGTATGTGCTTGAATTGGATATTTAATTTATTTTCCTCTTTTTACAGAAATGCAGAAAGTCGCTGAGGCTTTGGAAGATAATGACCGGTGCGTTGAGAATTTTAATGAATATCTTTTTTTTTTTATGATTAGATACTTAAAATATTCATTAATTTTCTATGCTTTTGCCACAGACGAATATCAGAACTGGAGTTGCAGAAGAAGCAGAATTCAAATAAACTGAACAGGCTGAAAGCTGAGACCAGAAACCTTGAGAGCCACGTCAACGTGCTGCATAGGTCAGATTCTGATTTGAATGGGTTTTCAGATCTCAAGTATCAAAACACGTAGCACCTCATTTACAAAACGCTGCTTAAGCTGCACCTTGAACCCTTTTCATACTACACAATGATATTAAAGTAAAATCCCCTTTTTACATGTCTTACCTCAGGGTGAATGAATGGAGGTTTGCAGAGAAGACGGACAACTGCACTTCCTACACTTTCCTTTATGAGTCCTTGCATCTGGAGCTGGTCTATGAAGAATCCAGTGGTAAGTGGTCGAATGTTAATTTACAGCCAAGCTTTAAAAAAAAAAAAAAAAAATATCCCAATTAATACTATGTGTCTTTGTTGTTGGTTTTGAAGGAAACGATGCTGGTAATCAGTCTGAGAGGAAAATATCACACATCACATTCAAATTTCAACTTGATGGTAAGAAAAGACAATGGCATAACAAGACAGTAGTGTGTCATGACTGAATGTGTGTGAGTATTGTGTTTGGATTTAATTGAGCGCAAATCTTGATTCATGTCTCTTTCTCATCTCGCCTGTCTAAATGCCTTCCATGTCAAAGGATGTTATGCTTTTGAGCATTGAGGACATTCTTGTTACAGGTAATTTGTTTAAAACTACTGTACACTTTGTTTTCTAACTAGATGAGAAGTCATGGGGCCACGCCTGCCTGGTTCACAAACTGCTCTCCGAGTACACCAAGGGAGAGGGTGACTGGGTGGAGAAGTATCCAACGAGCAGACATGTTCCAGCGGTATGCGAGAATGGAGATTTGTTCTGTTTATTGGGCACATGTGTAGCTGCATGTCGTGCTTATCATGTTTTATGGCAGGCTTTAGTCCGTTAATATGAAACATTCATCTGATCTGTCTTGTTTCTGTTGTGTGCAGCTGCTCCATGATGTTGGCCTGGTGGTCAGTCGCTGCCGTCTGCTGGGAGAGGAGCTGCGTCTGCTGAAAATGTGGGGAGGTCTAAAGCTTGATATTCTCAACATCAGCTGTGTGGACACTCGGTAAGAACTCTTCCCGGCAAAAGATAGCAAGGGCAACATTTTTCAAGGCAACTTTGTAATTCATTTTGACTTTATTAAGTACATAGCAAAACAAGTGGCATAAAAGGACCACAAATACTATTGTGATATGATGTTTAATTACAAACTAATTAATCCATTGTTAAAAAAGTAAATGGAATAAAAGCCCACATTAAACTGTTTAAAATCCTTTCTTTTTTCTTCTTCTAGAGTGCACATTGTCTTCAGCAGTCTCGAGACATGTTCCAAGTTTGAAGTGATTTTCTCCGTCAGTTTGATCGACCGCCTCTATGTCCTTCAACTGCACAGCTTCAAAAACATGATCGGAAACGTAACGTAAGTTCGACTCAAATATAAATTCAGTAGACATAAGTGAGGTTGTGCTTTCCTGGCTTTTGGGTGGTGGGAAATTCGATGATGCAACAAATAAGCTCTCATGTTGATCTACGCAGCTGTCCACACGAGCCTAACCGCAAACCAAACTTTCTTCTTTCTTTCTTTTTCACATAATATGCGCGTAATCGGGATGTTGATGGCCAAAAAAAAACACTAGTACTTTACTACATGTCTACAATTATTAAACATTTCTCATATGATCTTTCTTCTCCTATTATTTGAGTATATTTTTGATTGTGTTTCCAATAGCCTGTTCTCTTATTTATTGCTGTTTAGCTTATTGATTATGTTTTTTTGAACTTTTTCTTTTGCATTTTTAACACAACAGACCAATCCTTGACATTTAAATCAACATAATACAATAAAATAAATAGTAAATAATCAAAACGGTATTATTAATATAGTTTAGTATACAAGGAGTATAAATAATAACCTTTATATACATGCACATCCACACCGACAAATGCTTATACATATGCATCTAGATATACACAACCATCTGCATCCACATAAATACCCTGATTATGTTTTTTTAATGACATAAAAAGGTGTTGTAGGTATAGCTTTCAAATAAAGTTTCCTTTAGCCTAAAGCTTTTAACACACTTTCTCAGACAAACTAATTGCTTTTGTAAGCGGTAATGTTCTCCGCCAGGTTATCATCAATTAATCACGCATCAGTGTTGTTGATGGAGAATTAGATCAGAATACTCTCTCATACCAAAGGAACACACTGCACAGAAGGTTTGGCTGAGAAAGGAAGCGGTATAGACGGTCACTTCAGTGTTGCATCAATGCTGCAGTTCTGTAAACGCAACGCTGACTTGATGCTATTTAGTTTGATATATATTTAATGTTTTCATTTATTTGCAGGATCCAGCAGATTGAGGAGATTGTGGCGTCGTTCAGTCCGGCCAAGAACCTCCTAACGAAGATTGTCAAAAGTATTCATGAGAATCTGCTCTGTTGAAGAGAAAGGACGGGAAGTTTTGTTCCATTGTTGGTGTACACAAAAGATGTTAAATAATAAAAACTATAGATGTGTTATCTGGCTATCTTTTTTGTATTATTCAAATTGACAGAATACAGTAAATCAGATCAGTGACAGCCTCTGTCTTGTTTGTCACATTATATACTGCTACATTGACTATTTTAGGTTATTCAAGTAATGCCCGTCATCCGTATACTGCATATGTATCTGGAACATTTGGTTCAACTTATGTTTGTTTGGTGATTGGGAACATTACATTTCTCTGACACTTTTATCCAAAGCGACTTACATGATATACAGTATACATTAGACCGTAGACACAGCAACGGTGAGCAATTAGGGTTAAGTGTCTTGCTCAAGCACACAACGACATAGACTACTGGAGGCTGGGATCGAACCTCTGACCCTCTGATTGAAAGACTGACTTGCTAACCACTGAGTCACCATTTCACAGATTAAACGGTCATCGTTGCAGACTTCTCGTCGCAGATTTCTGTGCAGTTTCCAGAGTCTCTTCCAGATGTTGAACATGTACCCAGTTTACATACTTTGTTTTGCTTATAACTGTGTTTTCTTTCCCAGGAGGCATTAACTGATAATATAAGATCACGTACTTATAGTCTCTTCTTAATCTGCTTGTCTACAACATCTAGGTTGAACTGTTTCAGTAAAGTTTCATCAATGTTAATAATCCCTTTGCAGAAAGTGAAATATATATCTTATAAGACAGATATTTTGTCATTGTTGAAACTTGATAGACATCAACATCTGTCCTTTTTCTCGACACATGTTGTATCTTTAACTCTTCTGTAAGCTATCAGGGTGCTTCTCTTTTCTACTTCATGACAATAACCAAGTTGACATTATCCATGAGTGTTGAATGCTATACTGTGGTCATGCTTTAGAGGGCGCCGTGGGTCTGTAAAATGCGTAACGTATTCAACACCCACTTTGGTTTGTGACCTCTTAAAGCAATGCCTACTTACACCCCCTCGTCGCAGAAAAAGGCTTTAGTGTGGATATTTGTGAGCAGTTAAATCCAGTGTTTATGTCCTGCTCAGATTGTTTGATTTTAATTATAAGTTAGCTCGACATTTCTTTTCAAGCAGCAAAAATATAGATGTTTTTCCTAATATTTTAAATCATATTGTGACCCCTGAGATTTATTTTGTTACCTTTTTTTGAGTTCTTGACCTTGAGGTCCACTATAATCATAGAATGAACAGATATGTATTTTTAAATTGTTTTTAAGTCTGAGGTGAGAATGAACTGCAAATGACAAATACTTTAGTGGAGCTTTTCATCTATAAAATGCAAACAACTTAATACCATGAAATTAGACTTGGTTTTAGGTGCATTTTTGTGTGTTTTTAACAATGTTTCATAGATTCAGCAATGACTAGCTAGATTAGATTAGCGATGACCAGAGAGCAGCTGCACCGTGACATCAAACAAAGAAAGCTCATCTGTGGAGGCTTTCTGTCTTTTACTGAACCAACATAAACATGGAAGTATTTAGCCGCAGATCTTGCTACTGCTCAAAGCTCATTGGCAACAGCCGAAACATGACTGACATGGACAGTGTCCCGAGGTTATTTGAAAGGTCAAACAGCCAGATACAAGCCTCTGAGAGGGTGCAGGGTGTGTGTGTGTGTGGGGGGGGGGGGCGGACTGTCCATTCCTCAAGCCCCGACGTCAAAGGTCAAAGAGGACTTTCCAAACCGTCACCCTCTAGTGAGCCGTCAGGGGACACAAGTTCCTCCGTCCCTCCCCCAGAAACAACGGCTGCTGTCAAACCAGATCGAGGACACACAGGGTGTCCTGGCGGGGGTTAAGTTTGGCTGAAGTAGCATTTGGGTCTCCTGACCTCAGCCTGGGGGTCAACTGAAATCTGTTTCAATCGATCCACTGAAGGATTTGTCCTTATTTACAATGTGAAACTGAATCATTCATTAGATCAGAGCACAAAACAAATAGGATATTTTTTATTTTTTTTTTTACTCCAGTTAAGTAAATTCAGAGGGGTGTTAGGGTTGTGAGTATAGACAGAGCGGTTGCACTGGAGCCTGGTAGTAATATTTTGGGTTTGTGTGAGTTGCGGGGCATTTGTAGTAAAAGGCAAAAAAAAAAACTTTGCGTAAGATGTACAAACTGCATGAGGATACATTGTTCAGTTTGATCACATTAGCATGCTAATATATGGCACTAAACACAAAGTACAGATCAGACTAACATAATACTCAAATAAAATATTACAATCTCTGACCTCACGATACCACTCAATGAAAAGACTTTAAATTGGTTGGTCAGTCAGTTATGACGAGAACATTTGGTGGAAATCCACAATAGTTTTACTCAAAACCACAAATGTCAGCCTCATGGTGGCACTAGAGGAAAAGTCAGGGGATCAGTCAGTGGGAACCCCGAATACGTACACAATTTCAAAGGAATCAATTGACATGCTGCCGTGCCTAGAGCCATGCTGCTGCTGTGGCTAACAACATGTAATTCATTGTCTTTTAACACAAAAGTGAAATCTGTGAATCAGCTATGATCTGGTCACCAATGCACGGCGTTAAAGAATTGTTTGTAAAATGTGTCTGAATCAGATAAATTGTGCTTATTATAAGGGTGGATACAAAAGAGTCCAATTGCAAATGATCAAACAAAAGCAGAAACCTTTACGACAACAGAATGGCATGAAAATAAATAAAAGCCATCTAAATTGATTAAATAAACACCGGTGCATTGCCCAATAAAGTAAAGCTCTTTTCCACTTGACATTAAATGCGTCACCACATATGAGAGGGCCAATGAAACACCTTTCTGAGTGACAAATGTAACAGTTTATTGGGATTTAGATGAAAATAGATGGCAACAGTCCAAATGTATAATTCTGTAAAGAGGAACATTTGGCCTCAAGCAACCTGGTCCCAATCTGTTTATCCACAGATCCAGGAGCAGTATTTCACCAGAGAGGAGGAGCTTTGAGGTGGGAAAATTGGTTTTGGAAGATGGAAAAGGGCCTTAAGGTTTCCTTTGTATTTACGTCAAAACAAAACCACCTGCCAAACAAACTGGTGCTTCATGCAATAAAGAAAAGAAAGGGAAATGGAGTATGCACTTTAATCTAGAGCTATTTTTCATTTTTATCTCAAGGAATAAGATTAGAAACAACAGCAACATTCAGCTCCAAGTCCTGCCTGGATAAGGATTTGATTTTTAGAGACATAAATAATGGTTTTGACATTATACTTCTATGTAATGTAACAGGGGTCACCCAAAGCTACATTCTGGGATCAGTGTTGTTTGGCTTTACTGTGTCTGCAATGATTGGCCCAACCTCTATTAGTATATACTGTATATACATTTTTATTTTTTTAAAGTGACCAATTGGTAGAATGAGGTGCGATAGCCTCCCACTACAGAAAGAAACAAAAGGAAGCAATAATAGTATATGGTTTTCACTTGGGTTCATTTTCAGCAAATATTTGGGCAAGAAAATAAGCATGTCCTTAAATCATTATCATGGTTTAATTCATGTGTATTTTTAAAGAAGGTCAGAGTTCAAGTATGCCAACGAGCATTGCTGTAACTGTAACGACAGCCTGCCAACACCTCCAGTCTGAAGTCATTTGCCTCCATTGTCCCTCCCTTCCTCTGGCCTTGGTGGCCATGTTTGTTCATAGAACAGCTCCATGTCTTGTAATGATCTCACAGAATCCAGCTGTGACAGCTTCACTCATACAGTCAGAAAAAAAGATAAAGGCCGCTCATTTTAAACAAAGTGTTGGGTTTCACAGCAGCACACGAGGAAAAGCCAAAACACAATGGACTTATTCTCAAGGTGCTTCTGGACATTCACAGCCCATAATGCTTTCACTGAGAATAGGAGAATAGGAATGAAACGCTCAGGTCCCATTGTACACCGGAGGGAGTGGAGGCCGACTGTTAATTGAAATCCTCCAACTGCATAACATAGAGCTGATTCCGGTTTTTAATGTGATTGCTGTTGATTTGGTTAAATAAGTCGATTGTCCCTTTTCATGCCTCTGTCCTGTTCATCTTTTGGGGGGCATTAGAGGGAGTCTTAATTGGTTCTTCCAGGCAGGTAATTAGCTCTGATGGCATGTGCTCCCATAGTGATGCGAATGAAAGCGACACAGCCTTGTCCCACCACTCACCCCAAAGACCAACACACACACACACACACACACACACACACACACACACACACACACACACACACGCTAGTAAATACTGTGTGACCCAGGGAGTTGCCACATTCTCTGGTCATTCTTGGGAAAAGACAATAGGCCTGCCTTGTTAAAATGGGCTCCCTCTCAGCAGGGGGACACAGCAGCTGTCCCTTAGTATCAAGCTTCAATAGTCCCAACAGCCTCACAAACCCTCCAGTCCAGAGGTTGTCTCTTAACTTTTGAGACAACATATTACATCTCATTAGAAGGGAAAATACAAAGAAGTTTTAATTTAAATATTCCCTTGATATCTGTGCTGTTTGTGAATGCTCCCCACCATTCAAAACCTGTTGAAAACTATTTAAAAAATGAAGCTTGGCACTATAAAACATTCCTAATTAAAACGTATGATAAGTGTCTAAAAGCATGAACATGTATTTACAGCAACCCATGCAAAACAATACCTTTGCACACCTGAATGTGCAGGTGTCAGAGGACAGCAGAGCTTGAATACATCTGAAATCTAACCCTAAATCACTATAAATGAGGACATGCAGCCCACCAAGCAGGATACTGATGGCTGTGAGTTAATCATTGAAGTTACATAATAGTGTAATATGGTGTATTATGTTGTGTTTGCCAATGAGAAATGTGGCCTCCATACAATGTGCTATGTCTAAAACCTACATGCATCTGAATTATCATTACTTATATTATTAATTACGATGCATCATTGGGCCTTCAGAGACCTGAAGGGGAATTCTCTTTTAAGGACTTTCTTTTTGTCCACTTGTCCATCAATAGCAAATGACTTCAGGGTAACTTCCAGCTGAGTTAAATTGATTCCAAACTATTCTCTGCCACAATAGCTTCACTTAGCTTCGGCCAAATTCCATTTCAGGTCTATTTGTATCCATGGAAGACAAACAAGTACCAGGAACAGAAAGCATTGTGGGCGAGTTAACTATTCTCTGGTAGAATAATGATGACAAAACAATAATTCTGACCTTGTTCGGGGGAAACGCATCCTGGAGCACGAAACGCAAGAGAACAAAACAATAATAGCGTTTCCTAAAAATATAAGGGCCTGGCAGAGGAGGCTTTCCACTACAATGGCCCTGAGTTGGATCTTGCAGAACCTGTCATATTATTGTAACAATATTGTTTTCACATAGCTGATTTCAAGTGATTCAAATGCATTTAGCAATTAGCACTGGCGCCTCACAGCAAGAGGGTTCTGGGTTTGAACTCCCTGGCCAGCTTGGGCTCTATACTGTTCTCCCACAGTCCAAAGACATGCAGGTTAGGGTCATTGTCGAGTCTAATATTGCCCATACGTGGGAATGTGAATTGGTTTGTCAGCCCTGTGATTGACAGGTGACCTGTGTCCCCATCTCTCAGCCAAGCAGCTGGCATCACCTGCTCCCCTGTAAAGGATAAGCAGTCACCAATAATGGATGTATGCATTATTAAATATTCATGATGATGAGTTAAGGTCAGCCAAAACGTGTGACATGAATGATTTTGCTTTCTAGTGAAGTCAATTCTGCATAATTCAAGTCTAAGTCAAGTCCTCGTTTTTTTTTACTTAAACTTGCATTCATTGTTTTTTTTGGGCCACTTAGGGGGCAGTGCAACACACTTTGAACACAATGTTCACATATCATCATTTTATAAAGTTAAATATGGAAAAAAACTATTTACACATCAAGCATGAACAGGGAGACATTAGTATTCGTTTGAAGTCGTGCCTTGGGTCAAATGATTAATGTAAGAACAATATTAAACCAAAACACTAAAGATGAGGCCATAAAACCCAAACTGAAAGAAGAGAAAAATAAATTCACATATACATATATAGTATATCTGTATAGTATATGTATTCATTAGTGCAACTTTAAGTGAGCCCAAGTCTACTAATATACATATGTTTTAAATGTGCAACAATGTGAACCCCAGTCCTGTCACATTCATGTTTTACTGTCCTCACCTCGGATCCACCGTCAACTCCTCACACACCTACACCCAACAACAGTTGTCTGTGCTGCGCTATCGCGTGCTCTTTCGACACATGGCCCTATTTTGAAACCCAAGCTCACAGGGGAGGAGACAGGAGCGTCTCCTGGACCAGGCGAGTGGCGGCTGAACGTCCAGACTGCTGGACGGGTGGATAGCGGCCATCTTGACCCACACCCTGAGCTCGCTAACAGAGGTAGCAGCCACCTTGGTTAAGTGCATTCCCAGAGCCTCTGGCCCAAATCCCTGCTTGACCCTGGCTGATAAACTATGCTATGGATAGACCAGTGGAGAGTTTTCCCTTTAAAATAAGGGTTAGTTCAAAGTTTCTACAACAGCAACTATAGTCCATGTTGTGGGCCATACAACCCATATAAACACAGTATGTTTCTTTCCAAATAGCAGTATCTTATATGATCAAACTCTTTGGTCTATTTCCACCATAACAGTCATTATTCTCAATAAAAAGTCAGCATTCACATAGATTAAGTGCATTTCCACAACACACAATTACTGAACTTCCCCGAAGTCAACTTTCCAAATTCTAATAATCATCATCAAGATGTTACAGTATGAATGTATACCAACAATTTTTATCTGTGGTAAAATAACTGTATACATTATGATTTAATGAAACCATACAGCAGAAAAACTCAAGTTAGATGGACGCCATTTGAAAACAGACACAGTAAGACATAAGAAGACAGAGCAGGGCAGACAGGAAGGGAGATGTGGTGGCTTCAGGAGGCTCCAGGTTTGACGTTGAGCTAAGCTGGGAGAAGTCTGGCGTGCATCAGCCGCATGCAGGCTGTAATTGGTCCCGACTGCAAGGAGTCTGCACCCGCGTGTTCTTGGAAGGATGGGATTAACACGTTATGGGTGCCTCAGGAGCTGATAACATTTTTGGAGGCCTTTTTGTGGGAGCCAGTAATCAGTGTCAGGACAGTCCACTATGTAGGAAGTGTAGTGTTTCTGCTGCTGGCTCCGCTGAAAGGACTTTAGCTGTATTAACAAGTTCACAAAAAGTGACCCATAAAGTTTTATTTTTATTTTTTTACTTAAAACATGTTAACATGTTCGAGTAGAAACCCAAAATAAAAGTATAAACCTGAAAATAAGCACGATATGTCCCCCTTAACTCAAGTACTTAGTTCCTCTACATTTTATGCCACTTTATCCAGCTACTACATTTCAGAAGTATTCTAAAGTTTTTCATAAGAACTTTGTTTAACTTCTTTCCTTTCCCATTAATCATCTCAGATATCTTGTGAGACCCTTTTGAACTTGTGAATCGACCCAACTGTATTTAAGTAAAACTACTTAAGTGTTATCAGTTATTGCTTTGTCAAGGTGAAACAGTTTGGATTTGATAGTTGTTGTCCAAAAATAACTTTTACAAACCATGAACACTAATTGGTGAGAAATACCTGTTTTGACATCAGGGAATATTATTTTATCTTCACTTATTTATGCCTCAGTATATTTCAACCCCTCATTCTTCTGCCATAGTTTCTTTGTGTTCAGCAAACCAGAGCAGGTTGACTCCAGTACAATACTTCAACTCTGCAGTACCCCCCACCCCTCCGTCTTATCGTGTCCTGCAGCTTGGCTTGATCGGGCCGTATAAATTGGACGTGCCCAGAGGAGAGACGCCGGTTCCTCCTTTGGGTCCGCACATTGTTTCGTCTAGGCCGGTATTTATTTAGATGTAAATCAGCTCTCAAAAAGTGTTACGTCCTGTCCTTGTGTAGTGGGCGGTGGACGGGGCTCATTTGTTGGAGGAAGTCAGCCCCATGGAGATTGGAGCTCTGCAGATTGTTTCCCATTATAAGGCTGTTATTGATGTGAGGGGGTGACATCATGCAGCCTCACCCTTCAAGGCTGGGTTGGTGAGAAAGAGCTCCCACACCCATTTCTTATTCATTGCTCAGCACAGTGGACCTCCCATAATGTTAATATGAAACAGTGTTGGACATTTAAAGGTGCTCTATAAACTCACAGGATTGGATCCAAAAATGTCTTAATAATCAATAACAATAATAACAATTAATATTAAATGATCATGTCTGAGTTGTTCATGGAACGACTCCGGTAGTCCATGGCGTTGTGTCCTTGAGCAAGACACTTAACCCTCATTGCTCACCGTTAAAATAAAGCAACTCAACTAAATTGCAATACTTATGATAGTAAAGTTAGCCCACTTATGTATAAGGTTTATTTGATTCCAAGTTGATTTGTTTTGATTACATTCCACCATTTATTATATTTATGAAAGCTACAAATAAAGGTTTGTACTATAATTTGTATTTATAAATAATACAAATAATTATTCTAAGCAATACTTAGAGTCATTATTGAGCTATTGTTCCTAAAAAAGGCGTGAATCAGAATCGACTATAATCAAGTGACTGCCTTCCATCCTGATATCCTTTCACCTCTCGTGCCGCCCTCGCGGCTCGAACTCATGTCCTCTCCCGGCTTCCGTAGACATTCCTTCACTGTCAGTTAGTGTGCGGTGACAGATACCCATCGGTGACCCAACAATCCCGCTCCAAGTGTAAACTATGGAAGAGATTAATAACGTTGACTTAACTCCGTGCACAGAGTCCGATTATCTGAAACCGCTCAGGGTGCACTATAACCAGGTGAGTTGTTTCTATCTGATAGCGGCTGATAGAGGCTGCTGGAGGCTGCAGGCTAGCCCAACCCCCCATTCATATTGCAGCTAGCATGATAGCATAACATGAAGGCTAAACCGACCTCAAACAGAGACGGTTACTACAAGAACTGACGTTTACGTCAACCACGACCACGAAACAACCGCATTCGCTTTGTCTTCGCGTCCGGTGTGTTTCTGTGTGTTTGCCTCGGACCGGGGCTGCCAAGAGTCAGCTGTAAGCTAGCAGGCTAACGGTAGCTTGCTGAAGAGCTTTTTTTTTTTTTTTTAGATGGAGCATCACGTTAACGTTAGCGCATGCTTCACATTAGTACTGCAAAGGGAGGTGTAGTTAACACTGTTTAGCAGCGTGGCATGTCAACTTGTATTCCGTCGGAATAGCAGGTCAGGCGAGACTTGTTGATCCCAAGTGTCACATTGACTCTTGTGTGGATGCACCTGTGAGGTGTTGGTGTCTGTGGGTCAGAGGTCTTGACAGTTTAGCTTGACATTGAGCTGCATTCTCCATTTACACGTGGGGCATAGAGAGACTTGCCCGTTCAAAGCATGTGGGGTTTTGAGGGGTACAACTACTCTAACTGTCTGGTTCGTCACATTACGGTCAGAGTGCGGGTCAAAGATATAACATGAAACGCATCATATGTAGACAGCGAGGGACGCCAGCAGTCTTTTACATTATTGTCCAAGTATTTTTATAGGTGTAGATATTTTTTCCCTCTCAAACCTGCTTATTTCTTTACAGACTGCACCCTTTTGTTTTTCATATTTGGTCGATCACTTACATTTAGTTTGGTCTTTCCAGGACGTTTTGGTGAAAGTGTGAATGGGTAAACCGAGAGATTGCTTAAGTCATGGTATCAGATAGTTAGAATAAAGATCATTACCGCATATACTGCATTTGTCTGGCATTAAACCAGACCAAAAACGTTATGTTCCTACATTAAACATGAAGCCTATTGGATACTGTGCTTTCAAACCCTCATACATTTTTGCCTGAGTGAAGCCTTACACTACTGCCCTTTTCTGGGTGAGATGATGGTCTGATGTGTTTATTGTGGCATGATTTGCCACAATAAACTGATTTGATCACTTTAATGATTATTTAGGGATGCAGATTGTTAAGCAGATAGAGCAATGACCATAATCCACATAAAAAAAACAGTTGTCTTTATCATTTTAAAATGTAGTATTTTTGCTATTAATTCACATTCAAGTTGACTCTGTTTTTTAATGCCACAGAAATCTTCTTATTTTACCTTACATACTTAGAAATCAATCTCTTTCTGATAGAAATCATCTCCTCATATGCTTTTGTAGTGTTTCCTGTGTAGATTTTGTGTTACATTTATAAATACTGTATTCTGAAGGGCCTGTGGGTGGACGTATAGTCGCTTCCCATCTTTCCATCCTTTCAACTATCCTTTTTTAGCTGCCTATCCAGGTCACAGTGGCAATCAGGGCGGGCAGAGTGAGTCGTCTGTGACCGAAATCTCGTTAACTGTACATTTTTATCTCAGGAGATCAAAAGCTGTCAAATTTCTTATTAGCTGCCTCAGTGGTTTGCAGTAAATGCTCAATATTTAAGGCATGATGGTGCAATCCTGGAACATGACTTAATAAGTATTGCTATGCTTAATTTATCTGTGTTTTATAGGTTTATGATAAAGTAAATAAATACAAAAATAGAAGTGTTCATGCTAAAAGAAAAGTGTCATGACTGTGTGTGTGATGGTCTCCAGCAAAGTGAGAAATGTTTCCTCACCCAAACATAGGCTGCAGTCCAGGATGATTTTATTTTTAGGTTTCAAAATATTTGTGCAGTATCTCTGTTCCTGGGTTATAGACTTGGCTTCTGTTGTGTAAAATCAGGATAGTGACAGTGGTGCAGTAGATGAATCATAGTAATGCTCACTCTAAAGACACATACCTTACCCTGTAGATGGTAGAAATATGTTATTTAACCAGTTTTTATTGATGAACTACAGTTAATGTCATATATTTACATGCAAGATTAGGGCTATTTTCTTCCCTCAGGGCTGGTAACAGTGTTTAGAGGGGAATTACTTTTTAAAACATAAAGAAACTGCATCTACAACTGGAAAGTGCTCTTTTGTAGTGTTGCTTTCAATTTAATCAGAAAACTCAAGTAGCAAGGCACTCATGTTGAGGGGAGCTCATTGAGGAGTTTTTTTTTTTTTTCATTTGGGGTTTACACCTGTGACAGCAGTGGGGTGGGGGTTAAGCTTGTCAAGAGAATGGCGGAACGGCTAAGACAGCAGATGGACAACAAAAGAGATGACTCCCTCTCCGTCCTGTCCTCCCTTTCATCTTTGTCATCTCTCCTCCGCAGCTCTGTAGGAGCTGTTCAGGGACTCACCACAAAGGCCTTTCAGTCATACTGAGGGAGCATCTCTTCCCCTAACCTTTTATGTTCGTGGGTACATCTGCAGCTTAGCCACTGGTCACTAACACACACACACACACACACACACACACACACACACACACACACACACACATATATACAGAAACACTCTCTTAAAGTAGATAATGTCATGCGTAAGAGGCTCTCTTCATCATTAGTGTTTACTGGTGTTTTGTCTCCTCTCCCTCGGCTCTCTCTACAAGGCAGGTGATTGTCTCTCGTTGACTCTGGGAAACCCCTCTTATCTCTGTCGCCTGGTGCTTACTTTGAATCACGGGTTGCTACTTGGAGCAGGATAATTACCTTCCATTTATTCATTATAATGATTTGAATTATTCATCTGGAATTATTTAGCTTGTATAGTTTACAGCCAGTGGCCCCCACTACTCCATCAATGAATATGAGATCTATCATGATCTTGAAACGCACAATATCTCTCGTGAATAGTTATTTAAAGGCCTGAGCTGGATTCATGTCAGTGAAATGAGCCCAATATGTTTGAGTGTGTCTGTAGGTGCAGAGACAATTGTCTGCATGGTTTAAAACTTAGAGTTTGGGCAGCATGCATTTCAGTGTATATTATCACCTGTGAGAGGAACTCCAACAAAAGAGGTTATTGAAGTTCTTGTTTTACCTGCTGAACATTTGAAAAGTTAGTTCAAAGTTGTCACAAAAGTGTGTGTGTATAAATACATAAATAAATATAT
Organism: Cottus gobio; assembly: GCA_023566465.1. Taxonomy (NCBI): domain Eukaryota; kingdom Metazoa; phylum Chordata; class Actinopteri; order Perciformes; family Cottidae; genus Cottus; species Cottus gobio. The sequence continues at coordinate 13,730,704 of CM042226.1, read as the reverse complement.
ATATATATATATATATATATAAACAACTAAGGTCAGTACACAGTTTTTTTTTCCCAAACCTAATCTATTAAGTTGAAGAAGCTGAATTCTAGTTTTACATATCAGTGCAATCATTAGGTCATTTTTTTAATTTTGTCTAGTGCTTTGATTTATGACCAAAATTTGTGTTTAGTGCTAATTAGAAAGAGTTGGCATGCTCAAACTAACATGGTGGTCATACCTTATACCTGTCACACATCGTGTTAGCACGATGAGCATTTAGCTCAAAGCATCTCTGTCTAATAACCGCCCCACAGAGCTGCTGCCTGGCTGTAGGCTGCTGGTCTTGTTCCTTGATATTGACTTCTGTAATTCTGTAAATTGTCGTTTATAAATGAACTGCTTCAGTGTTTTACTAGCCCTAACATGTCATGAGATTTTCCCACCCCCTAAATGAATTTGCAATAATTATCTTGCACAAATGCTACTGATTGCAGAATAAGAAAATGTTAAACCATTTTAGTAAACACAGGTTAAAACAGTCAATTCCTCCAAGTAGTCACTTTGCATTGCAGGGACTCTAACATGTAAGCTGACTTGATGCGATTTGAGGCCTCCATGCTTTCTGTGTATTTTACTCGAGGACACAATCACATGGGTGTGTACTTGAGGAGCGTGTCCTTGACACTAGGTTTGGCACTCGTGGAAAGGAACCATTCGCCAGGTTGCTTTAATGCTGCAGATCTGTAATTTCGTCATGACCGGTCGATCAGCTGCAGGTGCAGATGCTTTCTGTCATTGTCATTTTCAAACTCTGTTGGTCATTAGTTCACTGGTCGTAATGTGTGTGTGATAGCCTCGCTGCCTTTGTCCAGGCTGGTGAGAAGACAGAGACCGGAGCTAAAAGCAGAAAAAAAACTGGAGAGCACATGTTGAGATTTAAAGTGCTATTGTATTTGAGGACGGTAGTTGATTTTTTTTTCTTCTTTTTTTTGTTTTGTTCTTTCTGCTGCAGCTGCCGGCTTTATAGTGTATGGAGGGGTGTGTGTGTGTGTGTGTGTGTGTGTGTGTGTGTGTGTGTGTGTGTGTGTGTGTGTGTGTGTGTGTGTGTGTGTGTGTGTGTGTGTGTGTGTGTGTGTGTGTGTGTGTGTGTGTGTGTGTGTGTGTGTGTGTGTGTGTGTGTGTGTGTGTGTGTGTGTGTGTGTGTGTGTGTGTGTGTGTGTGTGTGTGTGTGTGTGTGTGTGTGTGTGTGTGTGTGTGTGTGTGTGTGTGTGAGATGGTTATTAGACTTTAAGCACCTAAAAGACCATACATACAACCCTACAATAGCCATTCACACAGGAATCTGTCATTTCTGATGCCCAAAGCCAGAGGGACCACATTCATTTCAAGGTCCTGTGTAGCAGTGTTCCTGCTTCCTCCCTCTCTCTCTCTGTCTTCGTCTCTCTTTCTCCCTCCCTCCCTCCCTCCCTCCGTCCCCACGGGCTAATCTCTCTGTAGTAATCCATGTCGGCCACGATTCTCTGTCTCCCCTGGGCCATTCAAACCTTCCCCGCCCCCCTTCTCTCAGCAAGTGGCCCCAGTAATGAGGGGAACCCCACCATCTGTGAGTTGTGACAGGATACAAGAGAGGCAGGGTGTGTGTTTGTGCGCGTGTGCATGTTAGTGAGTCGTTTTAACTCGTACAGTGTGTTGTCGTTGAAAAAGAAATCCATCTTTTTTATGTTTGATCGGTGAAATTAATTGCTTAATTAGTTGTGATATGGAAACATACTAGACTATAATCAAGATGGTGGTTAGTCTCTAAATTACATTACTGGTATTGTTGGTGCCGGTGATTTTGCAAGTTTATTTTTAGGAAACTTCCTGTTGGGAAAATATTGTTCTGACCTGTTTCTAACCTCCCTCCCTCTTGATGAGTTACTTTTCTATTTTGCTTTTCTGAATGGACAGACCTTCTTGGCAGTAATATTTTTTTTATCTTCAGCCTTTCACACCTTCCATCATCCGCTGTTAGGAATCTGGAAAAGCTGTAGCATTTACACGGGATGGACAGCACATCGTTGCACCGTTTGTGTGATAAAGCAATCTCACCCTTCGTCTACCTCAAGGTGGCCAAATTTGAAGTTTTGGCCTTCCATCCAGCTTAGGTTTTGTTTTCACTCCTAACAAATGAAGCTTTGGGAAAACGTGTGGATGAATCTTGTGTCATGGGTTACTCGAGCTTTTGACCACAGACCGTGCAGAAGTAAAAAGTTAAGCTCAGACAACTTTCTGTCATTTTACATGTCAATAAACAAAACTCATGTTAGGCAGTAAGCCATTGCTTAGTAACGCATTGCAGTAATGTGATTACTTTTTTCAGTTACTAATAGCTTTATTGTGAGGTGACAACCTCCGCCCACCAGCACTAAGCTTTTGATGGTCAGTAAATGTCCCCAAACCACAGGCTGTCTACGTCGTTTATTGTGGTCAGGCGAGACTCAATAGGCTTTTGAACGAGTGATGGGAGTTGTTGTCAATGGGGGCCTACCAATCTTCTTTCTAATGTTTCAGAGCCACAAACCATAAATATCGGTGTTATCTCGCGTGTGCTGTATCCTCCAGAAAGTGAATTGTATTTATTACAAAAATTACTTTTAAAGAACAAAATAGGAATGACAAATCTCATTTATTCACATGGCTACGTTATTATTAGTATATGATGCCACATGTTGTGTTTGCAAAGTATCCTAGTTATTCTAGCTTCAATGAAAAATACTTGGCAATATAGTAAGTGTGCAACATTATGTTTGAAAATCGAAACATCAGTTTGATCCGTTTGTGGTCTACATGAACATGCCCAAAAATGTACCTGTAAAAGGTCCATTGATGGGATACACTGTTTTGTCTCATACACTAATCACGCTTAACAAAGTGCAAGCCACAAGAAGCACATCATGCCTCAGTCACGACAAGTAATCCAGCACACACACACACACACACACACACACACACACACACACACACACACACACACACACACACACACACACACACACACACACACACACACACACACACGGCTTTACACCAGTTTTGTTTTCACTGAGGAAAAGCGAGAGGGGTGCGGCCGGCCTGGCCTCATGCAGGAATGATGCCGTGAAAGACACTCGGCACACTTTGTTGACATGACAGGTTTTTGTGGGAGTAATTACACCGGCAGATCGTCTGCAGCGCACGCAGAAGATCTTTGATTTTTGCTTTTGACGGCGTCAACGCCTCGCTGTTGGCTGACAGCCAGAGAAGATCTATGCCTTCCAATACCCGTACTACCATACTATTTAATATGCCACAAAACATTTTAGTCTCAACAAATAGCATGTCCAATGCAGTCCGCCAAAAAATACCAGGATGTCCTACTGCATCGGGTCGCATTTTGCAGTATGTAAGCCGGCATGCTCTTCCGGCTATTCTGACCCACAATCCCCTGCACAGCGGCTATACAAGCAAGAGGGTCAAATTTCAAGGTCCAATGTAAAGATGGAGTATTATGTCCTGGTTGTATGCATACTGCATGCAACGACACAGCCGCCTACCGGCATCAGCAGCATGAGCCTGCAGTGCTGGTTCACAGAAAGGTCAAAGAAAATATGAAAAGACTAAATGCATCCTTTTTTCTTTCTTTTGCATCCTACTGTACAACTTGTATGTAAAATAATACAGAGACAAGCAGTAGTTGAATACATATTTGTGCTAGAAATGATGACCAACTTTATTTTAGGTTAAAGTCCGGTGTCAGCAGTATCTGCTGAGCTCAGTGTTCAAATGTGCACACGGTAAGCTTTTATCACAGCACTGGCATAATAGCTATTACAGTATATACAGGCAATAGCATAAGTAAGCCTACACAAACCTCGGCTTCATGCTATCATTTCACACCACAGCATTAATGATGCATGAACGGCATTACAGCAGCTTGGCTTCACTTTGAGGCCCTGTGGACGGGACCCGTTAGGGCATGCACCGGTCGTTTGAAAGTATGATTTATAATAGTTCTCATGTCCGATGTGCCTGAGGTTAACACGAGGCTGTCGCCCTGAAGTAAACACTGCATTTTGAAAGTTACACCAAGTGAGCTGATAGTTTCACTTTTTGTTCTGTCGCTTTAGTCAAATTCAGCTAGATTTGAGTTGGTAGCGTGCTGTATTGTTGTATTTTAGTTGCACAATATCGTGTTATAAATGTCAATGATATATTTTTTCACGGCCAATATCAGCCAGACCGATTTATATTATTTTTGAAATGTCCGAGACTTCAATCACTCAAATCGGTCAGTTACATTCGAAAGCTGTGTGTGAGTTTGTTTCCTTTCAGATACACATCTTGCTCTTTGGCACAGTGGCACATCCAACTCAAACCCTGTGTTACAACAACAATAACATTATTATTTCTGATTGTATCAGTGCAATTAGCTTGCCATTTCGCCTCCTCCCATTTCTTGGGTGGTACTGAATCTGCAGCACCACACTGGCACACTTAAAGGCACCTCCATTGTAGCTGAATATAAGCCCGTGCTTGTAAAGCTGTCATCCCTGCGTCTGAAAGAGCTTGTGGGTGGAGAGGAGGTGTAGCCTAAATCTGAATTAAGGCCATATTTCCTCAGGCATAGAAAATGTAGGCCGACTTTACCATATTTATACAGCAAGCAGTCCGTGGATAGAGGAACACACGCTAGGTTTTCAGTTTATTCACATAGCTTTGCTGATCTGATGTGAATGATGATACAAAATGTAAGTCTTAATTATTAGACAATGGTTTAAGGTCTTACTTGTGGACTTTGCCCGTCATCTGCAGCCCTTCATCTGACCTGATCACTGTGACGTCAGCTGGATTTACCGATTACGATTTCTGCCCTATGAAAGTCTGTCCTTTTGTACAGACTGAAACAGCTGCAGACACTTCTACATCAGTGGATGCAAACTATTTGTTGAAAAGCAAAGTGAAATGAAGTGATGCATTCCACATCATTTGGATTTTCCTTCATACAGTTTTGCGCCCTGAACTGGAGACACCTTCCCTCTCTTCACCTTGCATGAATGAACTACGCTCAAAATGAACTGGACTATCAGGATTGGTGGCTCATTGTTCCTCCACGCTTACTGCAAAGTGATGAGCCAACAATCGGGACAATGTTGGTGTCACTGCCCACATATTTAAGATCTTTGTATGCCAGAGCATTTGGTGCTGATTGTGCCTGGTCACACACCTGCCTCGGGGATTTGGTTGTAATTGTGCTGCTGGAAATTTACTGAAGGAGTGTTCGGCTGCACGTCCTGTTGATGCGATGATGTGACCTCAGGGCATTGAAACAACTTCTCCTGTGTGTGTGTGTTTTGTAACTACAGGACATGTTTTAGTATGTAGCTATCAGGAATCTCCTCCTGCGACCAAGCCCAGCGGCGGGTATCGGGGATCCTTTTTCGACTGGGGATGCAAAAACAATTACTGCGTTAGACTCCCAAATATCGCCCAATAATGAGGTATTAACGAGACAAAACATACACAGTAAGACTATTTTTTTTTTTAATCACCTGCACTATTAATCCAGATTTGATGAAATGGTGGCTTACTGCAATTTACAAATCTCAGGAGACGCAATATTTGTTGTCAAAATACTATTAATTTATTGTAATATTGTTGTGCTACAGAGATGTCCCATCCCAAAACGTCTTTGGTACAGATCCCCACAAAAATGTTTTGCACAAAGAATAATTATGAAAATGATCACTCCCTCTAATCATGTTGCAATTTCAATATCGGTCAGATTATTCACAATGAGATATATATATATTTCAAAATCTTCAGCCCTGCCCAAGCCGCTGACTCTTGACAAAATGCAGACTATTGCCACACTATTTGCTGTAAGCTGTGTATTGAATTTGGCAGTATTTGGTTTCAACTATGCATAAGGAGAATTAACAAACATTGCAGTTATTTAACTTCTGAGTTTTGGCTCCAGTTTAAAATAAGAATTATTACAACCATTCAAGTTTGCATTTGTCTTCCACATTCATTTAGCTGAACTTCAGTTGATACAAGTCAATGGTGTAATGTTTGGTGCAGGCACTGTGTGTTTTTGTTGGGTGTAGTCCATGATATTACTTGAACGTGCCCGTGCAGGCCTCGGTTTGGGGCAGCTGATTGCTTCTTCAGTAATCATATTAATCAAATCGGCGGCGTTTTGTCATCCTGCCATACGAGTCACGTACAACAATGCTAGTGAGCAGTTGTGCCACGCAGAATACACACTGTATTCACACTTTTTGTATACTCTGTTATTTCACTTGGTTGTCAAACCCCAGCGTTTGAGGATTGAACAGAGGTTTTGTTTATTGTATTAACTTCTGATGTTTATTTTGTCTTCCTCCTTCACAGAATGGCACAAAGAAATCCTGGGACTTCATGCGAACCCACGATAGGTAAAAACACATTTTCTTCTCAACTGTTGGATGGAAGCAGTCCCCCTCTTATTCTATGTTCACACACACACACACACACACACACACACACACACACACACACACACACACACACACAAAGAGATGGTACAGCTTGCTGGTGAGCTGTCAAAACCGTGTGGTTTGCAAAGCCAAGACGTGACCTCTAAAGAATAGCTGCCAATGAAATCGCTTTGAAATATAAAGAAAAAGCTGCACGTCCGTGTCAGGAGACATTTTGCGATCTGAAGAGCTTTTCACATCTGAATCTGATCGAGCTCTTGGGGAGCAAGCGGGGATGAATTTAGTGATCTGAGTGACAAAGGGGCTTGATTTGCACCAATATTGACCTTCACCATCTCTGTACCTCTAAATATTACATCTAATCTCTGTTCTTTACCTTTTTTTTTAATTTATTTTTTAAATTTATTTCTGCTGATTTTCTGGTGCACCATGAAATATATTGATAAAGTTACATGCTTATGCGTTGTGTGCACAGTAAAATAAATAAGCTGTGTGAGTTGTTACTTGTTTTTTGTGTCCTTTCACCTGTAGCCTCTTACGCATGCTTTTTGTATATCATCTATCCTCTAGCAACACTAAAATAAGGCACATACTGGAATGGCAGTTAGACAAAAACATACCTTGTTTTTTTCAGGAACTGGTGCCCTGTTATTCTACTTGGCAATGGCTATAAATGTCTTGAGCTTCACAGGGGGCACTGTAAGAGAAATATCACACATTTGTGTCAAAACCCCGGTCCCTACTCCCCGTTCTGCCCGGGGTACCATAATGCCCTGCAGTAAGTCTCAGGTCATTTAAGCCCTCTTTCCTCCACCCCTGACCCCGAAGAGAGGATCCTGGGAAAAACAGTTCAACTGAGGCAAAAGCAGTAAACCCCATACTGTACTTCCTGAAGCAATAGCCCATGGGAACATCCAGCTCCCCCCAGGTCTACAAAGTGTTATTTACCCTTTAGCCTGTATTGAAAGGATCCAGAGTTGTTTTGCCTTTTTGTTTAAGTGCAGTTTGATCCTATTGATCTCATACCACATCTCACCCTGAGATATTGTTGACCCAAGAGGACTGGAAATGGCCAAATCCATTATTTTCCATCAAATGTTTCATGCTCTCCAACTGGGAGTTCCTCTGGAGGTCCCAGCCTGATGAAGCCAACAGAATTGCATCACTGGCAAAAAGCAGATACACAATGTTGAAGTCTCTGCCCACCGAGATCTTCCTTCACTAACTGCCACGAACGCAGAGCCTCCAAGACGTCTAGTGGGACACGGGCATTGGCCGACTCCAAATCTGAGTGGGCAAAACTCCCATTGCGTTGGCATTTTCGACACATATGTGTTTATGGGAGTATTTATGTACAGTTGCTTGTTTATCACTTGAAGTAACAATTAATGACGGACAGTATTTTCAGCCAGTGCAAGACATTTAAGAGACCATGGTCATGCACATGTTGAGCTCTTGCTGTAGTCCTGCTCGTGTCTTTATTCGCTTCTATGCCTGTTACTCTACCGATTGATGTCGGATGTACCCCCAGCCAGCTAATACATGTAGATCTGTACATTTGTAAACAGAGGAACACAATCAGTTTAATTCCCTCCCGGGAGGTTTTAATAGTTTTCAGGGAATCTCAATTAAGTGTGTTTAGCAAGCGATGTATCACTTGAAATTCTGAGTAAACACATGAAAACTAGTCAATAAAACAAATAGGTCTCACCACTTTTTCATGTGGTGCATACAAATATATCTCAATTAGCAAAAGTTTAAAGAACTAAAAGAAAATGTGTCTCCAGAGCTGTTGCCATGGCCTCAGTTGTGGAATCAGAAGATGGCTTATTTAGCACATAACCCATTTCTTTCCTGTCCAACAAAGCCCCGATTGTAGTGTCTCGATACCATAAGCTTTGCAGTGCAACACTTCCTCGCCTTAGCCCTGCTCCTCAAACGTCTGTCATAAGCCAGTTTTCCCGCCGCCCAGCCAGAAGCCCCGCGGACGAAGCTTAACGGTGCATGAAAGGTCCTGAGTGTCCGTTTAGCGTGCTTCTTGGTTTAACCATTAGAGCATTTCTCTGTAGAACAGCTGTAATGGTGTGGAACAGCACTACAAGACGCAGGCCTGCCTCAGTGCTCAGCCTCCATGCCTCAGGCCTGTGTTTCCCCACTTTACGCCCAAATGTACCAACAGCATGATTTCAGTCCCACTGTGAGTCCATGGGCTCATGATCATCTCAGCCTCAAAATTGCTCAACGCCCAGGGCAGCTGATATTGCAGACGGATATTAAATCAGCATCAGCCCAGGCACTGTAGCCAGAAACAAGTTGTAATGGCAATGTCCAATAAAGTCCTCTCACCCTGGGAAAGACGGGGCAGGGCTTCCTGCTGCCTCATTCCCATCCGCTTTCCCAACACCGACAGCAGGCCTCAAGTCTCCACCGGCAGCGACAGTCACTCACACACTCTCACACACACCAGCGTGTGCACACGTCACTGGGTGCGTGAGCTCCACATCTTCCTCGTTGGGAGTCAGCTTTTGAGTCTGGAATGATTTGATCCTCTTATTCCATAATACTGTTCATGTTTTCAATTGTGTTGCGCACCCCCCCCCCCCCTCCCCCCCCATCTATCTATCCATCTATCCATCTATCCATCCATCCATCCATCTATCCATCCACCCATCTATCCATTGGGGTTTGCATGGACGTTCACTTTCAACCCAAATGTTTGACCCAGTAGTCAGTTTACTTACTTTGTCAGATTTTAATGCCAAGAATACTTGTGGACCACCACACGGAGGGCTGGGTGTTCCCCGCACACTGGTTTTAATCCAGTAACCCCTGCAATGCGGGGCCTAATGTGTCATGGATGCAGAGAGATTTACTATTAGAAAAAGTTGTCAGATTTGAGTTAAACCTGACCTTTTTGTCTCTTTCTCTTTAGTGTGTCAGTGCTGATCTTCAACACCAGCTCACACTGTTTTGTCCTCGTCAAGCAGTTCCGCCCAGGTAAGTTTTCAGCACACAAAACAGGAGACTAACTTTAATCCGCAATCTAATTCATTCATTTTCTACTTGTCACCCAGATAGATTTAGATTGTTGTACATCTGGTGGGCACAAAAAAAATCAGTACATTACAATCAGTGCATTGCGACCCCTGTTTATTCTGCTGGATCTTAGTAACAATGCAGACTCATAAATGGGCCGCAAGAGGCCCCGTTACAAAGCAGCCTAACCTCCTTTGTTAGACGTCGCCAGGGACTGTTCCACAGCACAGTGGGCTAAATTCAAGGAAGTCTGGGCATTGATATAATTTTTTTTTCTCTTCTCTCTCTTTGCTGTTAAGGAAAAAAAAATAAAACAAAATCTGAAAGAAATCAATTTGTCTACAACCTAGAATGGCATTTGTGTTTTTTTAAAAGGGAGTGGTCAAAATGTTGGCGTCGGACAGTAAATGCTTAGTTTGTTCTACAGGGCTAAATATAAAGTGCATCAAGGGTTTCATAATATTTGTATGTGTCCTTTATTACAGGTGAGTCGTGATGCCTTCACAATAAAACGCAGCTCGAAACTCTATGTGAACGATTATATCTGAATATTATACTGTATGTCCTTCACCTTCAGTTGGTATTTACAGTCGTGTTAGAGTCAGCATTTTAAGAAAAGCTTTGAAAGACTAGCACGCATCCTGTAGGGATGCAACAAATGACTGTTTTCATTATTGATTAATGTGTCCCTTAATTTGTCATTGATTAATCATAGTCTATAAAATAAGAGGAGAGTACACCTGCATAACAGGAATAATGTGGTACTTCCACCCAGGTATAACAGTATTTCTTTATATTTTTCTACCAACCAGCTGTATACATGTGCGAGTGGGAAAGGACCAAGACGCAGCCGCCTCAATCGGCTGACAAAACCGAGGAGGGCGCCTCCGAAGCCACCGCCCCTGCCCCTGAGCCCCAGGAGGGCCAGTCGGCGGCAGAGGTGGAGAACTCTTCTCAGATGCCCCCGGCCTCAGCGGGGGTCACCTACGAGCTCTGCGCCGGGCTGGTGGACAAACCCAATCTATCTCTGGAGGAGATCGCCCGGCAGGAGGTGCTGGAGGAGTGTGGCTACGATGTGCCTGCCTCTAAACTGAAGAGGATTACGTCTTACAGGTAAGCTGATTGCACATGTGTGTGTTCTGAAGCTGTTGGAAATATCGATGAAGTTTAAGTCTGTCCTTTTCCAACACAAATACGTTTTAGGACGAGGCATTTCATTGTCTTTTTAAATATCTACTTTAGTCTCTCCCACTGGATTTCTTGTCCCTGAACAATTAATATCGTGTTGTCCTATTTTGTATAATTTTCATCTATAATTTCCGAACCTCCTTGAGCTATGTTCACTTGGAAATAACCCACATTTGCAGCGGTTTTATTAGATGGATTGATTGTTCTGAAATGTAATTCTAGGTGCCATTAAAGGGTAATCTTATTTTCACATGTTTTCATATCTAATTGACTAGACAATGTGAGCGCTGCACATGGGCAACCTGGCATCGTCAATATACATCCACTAAAGGTTTTTGCAGTTATCCTGCCACGCTTTTGCGTGTACTGATGCCTGCATTGCGCGGTGTATGTACAGGAATGTCAGAATCCTCAACTAGCCACAGCTTCAGCCTGTCTGTATCCAAACGTCGTCCATAAAGCTGTGTGAAGCATTATGTTGGCACAATTGGTAAATGTGCAAACATGAACCATAGGTCTTTACTCGAACCCATTAAACTCTGCTCGGCTGGCACTCGCGTGTCCACCATGGACGTATTCCACTATTCCACCGTCGTCTTCCAGCAACACGTCAACACTGTTTTTATAATGTTAGTCGCTTTGGATAAAAGCGTCAGCTAAATGTAATGTAATGTAATAATACCGCCAGATGCTGTCGTGACAAAAACAAGTACTTGGAGTGGATGTAACGGCGCCAGGTTGCTCAATAGGATTTTAGGGCAATGGCTCCTGTCTGCAGCGCTTGCTCTCAATACTGGACCAATTTCAGAAATAATTGCCCCTGTTTGTCATTTATATACAAAAACCTAGAAAGTAGTCTACAGATTGAAAAATACCTAAGAAAATACCCTTTAAAAGAGTGATAGCTCGTTCCATATATGTAATCACCAAAGACTCAGCTCTGTAGACTTTAAACAAAGTAGAAAAGCTCTTCATGGATGATTACTGAACGTTACCAGTTTTCATGACTTTTATTATTATTTGTTTTATGTCTACAGAAACATATTGAGCCACTTCTCCACTGTCAAGAGTTTGAGTTGTGCAAATTCTGGCTTGAGTTTTTCAGGAAGTCCACTTAATAGGATGCACCTGAAAGGAAAGCATGCATTTTTCATGAATACAGCTTGACTTTGGTGGAACTACATCAAGATTAAAAAATGCAACCTTAAGTTGGTGATAGACAGAGAAGCAGCCATCTTTGTTAACACACCATTAGCTCACGCTGTATCTTGCCGCAGCAGTTTAAAGATGAACAGTCACACATTAAACAGCCGCACCTGGACAGCTGTGACTGACAGCTCTCATAACTGTGCTTTTGATTTGACTAGCACACCTCCTCAAGCTTTGTTGGTGTTGTCTATGACCGATGTTATGTGTGGGCTTCTTCCTTTAAACAGATGGGTATCGTTTTAACCCTCAGGGCCCCTATGAGGGTGAAGGTCTGTGCTAATAGTAGGCAAGATACTTCAAAATACTGGTGTGTCGCTTATTTCCAGCATTCACAGACAAGGCTTTATAGATTTCATATGATTTCATATTAATGGAGAAAGCCTACAGTATACACTGGGAACAAGGCATTTAAAAAAAACATGGGTGTTGAACAGACAGAAACCTAAAAATACACTATCAGGTTGGGTTAGTATTAGTAGTAAAACAAGATTTTGGACCCTGTATTTAAATATTCAAACGATATCCAGCCCTGCAGTATTTGCAAAACATAATGGCATTTCAATAATTGTTTCCTTCTCCTTCTCCCCCACCACAGGTCAGGCGTAGGTGTCACAGGCGCCAAGCAGACTATGTTTTACGCCGAGGTGTCTGATGACAACTGCGTGAGCGCAGGTGGAGGTGAGCCGCGGGAGGGAGAGCTTATCGAGGTGGTCAAAGTCCCGCTGCACGAGGCCATGACGTTTGCCTATGACGAGCGTATACCCAAAACCATGGGCGTAATTTTTAGTTTCATCTGGTTCCATAATAACATGTCTCCCAAGTACAAGATCTCCACCAATGTGTAACTAGTATTAACCAACCATCTTTATACCGTTTATTCCAAATTAAATCAAACACTGGCCCAGCACATCCACTCTTCCCCTCATGGCTCTTCATCCTGTATTGCCTTTTTGCTTATTGGTACATGATGAAAAGTGGGCCCCTTGTCTTGTTGCCAACAGGTATCTTTAAGTTTTGTCTTTTTTTAAGTTTCATGTGGTCTTAATATTTTCCCTAAAAACAAATTTGCCATAGCTGGTTGTCACTGGCACACTTTTCTCTTCTTGATGATTTTTGTAGTCCGTTAATCATTTCATTTACGGTGCCATCTGTTATAAATGGCTGCATATCACTGATTTCATTTGCCTGCCCTTGATTAAAGGAACACTCCGCTGCTTTAAGTGTAGGTTCTTGAGTGTTACCTGCATTTATAAAAAGCAAAAAGCATTTAACACACCTGATATTGCTGATAAATAAAGCCATGTGCCATTCTGCTAAGAGTCAAATAGACAAACTTGTCAAATATGTTTCAAGCATTCCTACAACTCCCAGCATTCATTGCAAACTCGGTGATGCTTACCAGCCATGTGCCCCTGGTCTGCCAAGGTTTGCGCACATTTTAGCATGTTAATATTTATATTGGAGTTAATGCAAACAGTTCCACTTGCCTGGCAAAGTGTGCAGCAGGAACTTTGCATATTAATATGAACAATAGCTTTTTGTACTGGTCATTCCATGAACCATTAAAGATACTGATGAGGTAACAAAGCTCAACCAAACAGTGGAGTATTCCTTTAATCCATGATCCAGTAATGCAAAAACTATGCTAGTCAATGGTGGGGCCTTGTAACGTTTGAGATGTTCGGTGTGTTTTAACCACCACTTGTTCAAGCATGCCTCAATAGTTTTCTCTGATCCACAGCCTTTAAGCAATACTTATGACAGTACCCTGGGCTAAACAATCACTCAATGTCACTGAAATCCACTCTTGTCAGAAAACCTTCATGAGGCCAAACCAGTGGACATATTTGCAGACCTTTTCTTCTACAAGCCAAGTGGAAAAATGTGATTTAGGTATTTTTTCACTTCACAGAAAAAGCATACTTGCCCCCGCACCGAAGGCGTGGCCTCAGTTGTATGTGTCATTGTTCTCAAGCACAATCTTGCAAAGGGTTACCGATATTCAGACTGTAACATGTCAGTGAATAGTTTTCATTTCCTTTTTCAGTTTTTCAAGGAGTTATTTTTGCTCTCCGGTGCATCATTTAAAAAAATAATAATTTTCATTACAATCAAAGTCATTTGGTGAAAGTTCTTTTTATAACCGGCATGTCAAGGTTACATCTTGAACACATTAATGTAGGTGTAGGAGCATATTTAAAAGGACTTGAACCCATCAGTAAGATTGGTCATAATTCATTTCAGAGGTTCTGCGTTGTAAATCTTGGATGGTCATTAACACACAAACCTTGTCTCACAAAGTGAATCTCAACAGCAGTTTGCCAAAATCTCAGGTCCAAATAGTCAAACTTTTGGTCATATTCAGGGTGGATCTCTGGATGTGATTATGACCAGCATGTTATTATATTAATATTTCAAATTTATTTGCAGCCCAAAGGCAACATGGTTCTTACTATTCTTACTATATGTTTTTATTTGTCTTCATTCTAAAAGGGCTGGTACTTCATTTATGAATCAATATGTGAATAGGAAGCAATTCCCCCACCTTGTAGTTTTCTTAAAAATATGCAAGTTCTGAATCAAAGACAACACCATTTTTAGAAAATTACCGCTCACCACAGATAACACATCTCATTATTTATACATTATTACTGTTAGAGATAAGAGAGTGACTCTTCTTGGTGCACCTGCATAGTTTGGAAGTTGGAAAAATATGTGACAAAATATAGTGTTATTTTACATTTATTTAAAAAAAAATCATAAAAACAACTGCCTGAATAAGTTGGTTTGTTGACTACAAAATAAAAATGCTGTATGTTACTTATTTGTTCAATTGTAGTTCAATGTTAATAACACCTTGAATATATTGAAGGTGAAATCATAAGTTAAAACCTGAATCCTGCTATTTCAAACACAAACAACCATAACACAATTTACTGTTGATTTATTTATCTGAACTCAGGTGAATGAAGAAATACTTCAGGTAACTATGAGCGTCAATCCAGGATTTATTTAGTTCCTCTGTTTGTTTGTTTTATCCTGAGGAACAACTGACAATCAAATGTTAACATTTGTCTTCTCTTATCCATAAAGCGTTGTGTTTTTTGGCCATTTTTCTTCACGAGTGTTTTTGTCCCGACTGAATCTTACAGCGCTTCTCTTAGAAGAGGACTGGGCATCAGTATCACGCATCTCCAAGCGGTAATCTGCTGAGGCTCGAGCTCTTAATTCATTGTTTTTATCTGCACAAACAAAGTGAAGGGAATTTGTATCAACCAAACTAAATATGTTTCACATGAGTCAAATATATCCACCCAGACTTTGTAGGAATATATGCAGAACCCTTAAGCCATATTTATCTCCCCCGACACCCCGATCATTGAGCTCCGGCATCCCTTTGTCCGTCAAAGATCATTCCTTGATGTAAGATTGTATAGTTTGCTGGAACTGCTTGAACATATTTTATTTTGTTAATTTTCTTTGGAAAAAGATAGATGTCGCGTTTGCTAAATAGATTGATATTCTCTCCATTTGGCACTCAGACCTGATGTCCATCACCAAATCAGATTATCTTTGTGTTTTTGGTAATGACCGTAAATTCAGACGAAAGATTTTGAGCGCATACAAACTACAGGAAGTATCTACTTTAACAAGTTTGGAAAAATGTGTATGGCACCTTTGGAAACCCGTGAAATGACCAATGGACATCTTGTTAGTGTTATGTGTGGAGTTAATCAAAAAAGGAGGTTCACACGAGCCATGTTTCCATTGACATATTTGTTTGCGCATTAGTATTGCATTAGGAAAGCTGTACGGAAACACCAAAATTCCATAAAACCTCCTCAATTACAGACATAACGTTTTAGCTTCAATGATAAACTTTTCAGCTGCCTGCGTTTTCTCAAATATTCCCATAGCGAGCTCCTGCTCGTCTTCTTCTCCAGACAACAGGAAACTTGCCCAATTGAAATAAGTTCCTGAAGGCCTTTCCTCTCGTAGATGGTTGTATGGCCGAGCCGGCTGGTTGTGTTTCCGGTTTGCAACCTCTACGTCTTTTATTCTGTTTCCTGGCAGATTAAAGCAAAAGTGTGTTTAAAATCAACTTGACAATCAACTTGTTAATTGAATGGAAACATGGCTACTGGAACACTCAAACAATATTTTTCTAACCACACTTTACATCCTGATAACCAGCCATCATAATATCTTTAAATAGTTATTTTTTAGCTTTCAGGACGTTATTTAGTTGGCACCATATCCTCATTAGGTCCCAGACCTTCTAGTTTCCTCCATCTTCCATGTGACGAACCTTGCTTTCGTCTTCAGCTGAATAAGGTTCAAGTGGATCTCAACATGTTGAGTTTAATGGAGAACCTTATTGAAAGATTTCCAATGGTGCTCACAGTTTTCCATCGTGTTGTTCTCGTCTGGTATGAGATGGACCCTTTTGTGGCAAATAATGAAGATGGTGGTCACTTTTTGTTGCCCACATTTTAAATGGGTTAGCCATAATCATCCCAAAAGTAATATTCCTCTGTGTATCTCGGTTTGCTGTAATTAGGCCGACTGCTTCTGATATGGCTTGATCTAAAACAAAGCCATTTAAACGTGTAAGGCCTGTCAAATGTGGAGAACTGCCATGTGACTTCTCTTTTGGCCAAAATCATTTTTCTTTATGAGGAAAGTTATAGCAAAAACACAAAGGCTTTTCTTGGTCTTTTCCATGGGCTGGTCACTGTGGGCATCGTCAGCCAGCAGCCCAAGCTTCTCCACACCTTCACGCCAGCTATTATCTGAAAGTTGAGTGCATTTAGTGAACATCATGGAGGACAGACAGCAGCCTTAAAGATTGACAAAACAAAAGTGGCATCCACAAAAATAGATGGCAGCTGCAGGTGGCAACCAGCATGGCGGCACTTTAGTTTCAGCTGGTTCAACCAGAGGCAGTTCAATATACAATGGACATTTAAATTGATGTGAGGCCTGTATTTTGTTTTTGTTCAGCCTTTGACGTCAAAACTCACAAGCTGGTCTGTTATCAGACCTGCTGTCTATTTTATACTCTACCATTTTTTTTATTAGTTTTATAAGCTATTCAGATGTGACAGGCTATGTTTTTATAATCTCATTTAGTTTCACACTTATGCGTTTTTTCTGAATAAAATGCTTAATAGTTTTTTCATGTATAGGTTGTTAAACGCTTGTGATCGACAGTGTTCTTGGAGGACTTGAAGGAAGCATTTGACCTTTTAGAAAAAATGCTTATTTAATGCCATTTTTGCTGAGAGTTAGACGAGTGGATGGATTTCACTCATGTCTGGATGATACATATGAAGCTACAGCCAGCAGCTAGCTAACTCAGTTGAGCTCATGCTAAGCTAACCAACCGCTGGTCGTAACTTCATATTTACTTTCATGGCCCGTGAGAGTGATATCAATCTTCTCATCTAACTCTCTGCAAGAAAGCTTATCACCCAAAATGTTGAACTGTTCCTTCCCCTCTACGACAAAAGCAAAGGCACTTTTGACAGTCCAGAGTGAGGTTTCAGACTGTGCCACTGGTAAGCCATACGCTACTTCTATTGAATAAAACACTAATATATGAGGTAAGTAAATGGTTGTTTAATTCATTCTTGCCTATGCTGGAAATTAACCACTAACCCAGCATCGGACATTTCTACCTCCATCTCTCAGGCACATATTGAAAATCCTTAGTGTCCGTTTGCTTGCTTCTAAGGCGCTGACATATCAAATTCTCAGCAACATGTCAGAAATGTCAACCGTCAGTGGTTCTCTGTGACAGAATACTTAATTCATTGGTACCAGACTTTTATAGATGTACCCCCATGGCTATGCTGTAGTTGCTTCTTCAACTGTGATCGTGTTTTCGTTTTCTTCTGTTGATGGTTTGTGCACCGTTTGACTACTTGCTGTATTTTTAGTGATCATGAGCTGAGCAACAGTTAAACGTGAACATGTTTTTAAAGGTGCTATGTGTAGTATTCTCCAATTGCTGTTAAATTGGACCATGGATGTGACATGTTCAAACATTACCTCTGGTGTTCTGCTCAACAATACTTAATTTGTTGGGAAAGTCACGTGATTTCTTTGGATGAAGTCGATCATGTTCGCTTGTTTATTGGCAGACTGCAGCTGAATATTCAGAAGCAACAAGGGGAAGATAATCAGATTTGCTGCTATTAAGCCGTTCATAGTGATTATAAAGTGTAGCACATGTTATTCTGTTAGGTAGTTTAATATTCAGCTAAAATCCTACACATAATACCTTTAAGCGAAAGAAGTATTATGATTTTTCTCACAGTAAAGACATAAAGAAATTTGTCCAATTGTGATTTTTCTTTTTTCACTGAATTTGTGTTTAGAAAGTATTTTCTGAAAAAAAAAAGTACAAACACTATTACGAACATTGCAGTTTTAAGAATTTATCATGCTTTTTTATTTACTTTTTGCTTTCTTAAAAGTGTATACTCATTGTGGGCAGTGTTTTAAGTAATGTTTCAATTTTGTTAATTTATTACCTAAATGTTGAAATATTAAAACTTTTAAAACATGACACTTGGTACAAACATACAGTATATATTTAAATATGATACTTTGCATGTGCACTTACTGTGTTGGATTAAACTGCATTAAGTTGAAATAAAATGGGTTTGATGCCCAAAATTACATTTTTTTCTTTTCCTGTAATTATTATATTTTGTGCTTCAAGCCTATTTTAGGATAATATCACGACCGCTACACTACAGACCATAAACTGGGTTTGAGCTTCATACAACTGAACGCTGACATTTTTAAGCGACCAAAATGTTATTTCTAAGTAATTTATAAATTGTACAAACTTTTTATAATTGGTGTATGAGACGCTATAATTATGTTGTAAGCGGATATAAGTGTTTATAATATTTATGTCAATAACTATAACTCCTCCTGTGGACGCCATGAGTGGAGGCTGCTGTATGAACAGATTATGAATGACAATATAGCAAAGCACAGGTGCTACAATACCAAGATATGTCTTCACAAGTCATAATCACTGATGAATAACGTACATGTCCTTAAATCTGCTTACAACAACATTATGGACTCTTATAAACTGTGTGCACACTCCTGGGAGACTTCAAGTCGTGTTTGCATTAAGTGTAACAATTACTTCACTTCCGTAGGAAACTGAAAGAACAGAGATAAGCAAGTAATGTGATTTACTTGAAATCCACAGCGCTTTACCTGCTGCGTGTGTGGATCTGTCAGCAGCAGCTTGTTGATACACATCATGTCTCTTGAACAAACACATCCTGATCAGAGATAAGCCAGCAAAAGTGAATTCTGCAGACCTGATGCTGACGGGCATCCTGATTGATGGTTTACTAGAATTGAAAGCAGAGTTCCTGCGTTTAGCCAGAGTAAATAAAAACTGTTGCACTGTGGAGATGATTTTTTCTAGCAGAAGTGAGTTTAAGGAAACAGGAAGCACATTTTCTTTCTCGTAGATTTACTGTTTCAAAGACAAAAACTTCTTGTGTCAAGTGTCTTCTTGTGTAAACTTTTTATTTTTATGTTCAGGCGTCATTTCTTTTTCAATTGATAAAATGTGTCTGTGACGCATGACTGTTTACACCAGTTTCTCTGTATTTCCTTTATAAGGTCACACTTAAAAGCATGTTGCTAGGATACAAAGGGCAACAGGTCACACTTATATACGTCCTCCTACTTTAGTATCAAACCTCTTCTCTGGTAATGTCTCTCCTGCAAGAAGCACACTACAGACACATGTGACAAGATACTAGTGTCTGATTCCATTCTCATGTATATATTTTGACTTTAATAAATTAAAGAGAATGGTTTGACCCGCTGCTTCTGACCTGGTTGGTTGACAAACACGAGTCGGCTTGTGGCTCATCGCTGAAATCAAATGGCTCAGTTGTACATTTATATGAATGTTGGGGTCTGTTTCCATTAGTAAACTGTCAAGATAAGTTTTACAATCACTTCGCAACATCATGAAATCTACAGCGCTCTCAATGATTGAAGTAAGACTTAAAACAGAAGCTTAATTCTCAAAATCAAGCTTATTTTTCTGGGGACTGGTCAAAATCTGATTGCATACTACATTGAGGCGAATGTGGCTCAGGTGGTTAGCAGGTCCTTCAATCAGAGGATCGGTGGTTCGATCCCCGGCTCCACTAGTCCATGTCGATGTGTCCTTGAGCAAGACACTTAACCCTAACTGCTCACCGTTGCTGTGTCTACTGTATAGCATGTAAGTCGCTTTGGATAAAAGCGTCAGCCAAATGAAATGTAACGTGTAATATTACATACTGCATGCTACGTACTCGTTAGTTTTTACTGCATACTGCTTTCTAAATTATCGATGACGTGGGCCATTACCAGCAGACTGTTCACACTGAAGTAAACTCCAGCGAGACGTCTTCCCTGCATCACATGACCAGATCGATCACGCCTTCCCCAGTCCTAGCTACCACTGAATGAAAACGGTCTCTGCTCCGGGAACCCACTGCATACTCAATTTTCCGTCATAAGAATATCAAGAATACATTGCGATTTTGAACACAGCCTTTGTGTAGGACAACATTTCTGTAAATACATCTTCCCCGCGCCATTTACTACATAAGGTTGGTGCGGATGGGTGGCTAGATGGGTGCTTGAGTCCCTGTTGCTTTCATGTTGTAACTGGACACATGGGACGGCCCTGTTCTCCAGAGACCATCTGGATGTGTGTTTGTGTGTGTGTTACCACAGCAGATGGATTACCTCCCCTCTTTCTGAATGCAGTCCTTTCACAGGTGGGAGCTAAAACCTGCTCTTTTGAAGGAAAGACAAGATCCAGCACCGCGGTGAGGAGACACGGATGTGCACAATACCGGAGTGATTCCAGCTCGCTGACGCACTCCATCTGTATGCAAATGAGACCGTATGGGAAGGAGGTGGGCTTTTTAACCTTTGTCGACCTCTGTATCCTCACCAATCTACAGTATGTCTTCTGGAGACATCAGTAGTGTTCATGTACTGTAACATTATATATATGTTATGCTCTTAATGCACTTAACAGATCCACTGAAGCAACTGGGGACTAAATGCCTCACTTGAGGGCACAGTTATAGTGTTCCCAGCTGAGGAGGTCACTAACAGTGGAAAGCAACTATGCACACCTCCTCATGTGCAGTACTTAAGTACAATGTTGAGGTACTTGTACTTAACTTGAGTATTTCCATTTCTAACCCAGCATATTGAAGTGGTGTACACATTATTACATCACTATTTGTGGGATATAGTGAGGCAATATGTAATATTCCTTTTACTTTTGGTACTTTAAATATATTTTGATGCCAACACTGGTTCTGTCACTGACAGCACATTTACATGGAACAATTTAGTATTGTTACTTTTCCTTCTGTCAAAGTTCTGACTACCTCGCCGCTGGTAACACTGTGGGAAAGCTTCCATAATGACCTCCAAATGAAATTATAAAATACATTATCAATCCATTCCCTCCAGAACAGCACACGTAAGAGTTAGGGAAACATCATGATTTGTGTAAAAATTAGTATTTTGCTAAGATTGGGGATCTTAATCTGTGTCATGGTTTAAATAATAACCACATAAGGTAAGGCAAGGCACATTTATTTGTATAGTACATTTCAACAACAAGGTGATTCAAAGTGCTTCACATAAAACCATTAAAAGCATCAAAACACAATGCAAAATAAAACAAGATTTAAAAACAAGTAAGGACATGGTAATGGTCATAGCTAAAATAATCCAGGGTTTACTGATTTTCTTTTTTTACCCTCTATCCACACTGTCCTTTGTGTCCGGACAACTCATTTTTCTTGGACTCTTTCCTTTAAAGATAGTTGAAAACCCCTTCGTCGCAGGATGCATAAAGTATGCCAATGATATATGACAAGTTCAACCAAAGAGGGATGTTCAATCTTTCCTAATAAATATCAAAGATTGGAAATAAATACATCAGAGTTTGTTTTCTTTTTTCCGAATCTTAGTAATCTCACAACCCTTCAGATTTATCCTGCGACCCCTTGAACATTCACCAAACCTACATTTGAAATAACTGCAAGATGTGCGGCTCTTCTGCCCTCAACTCCTTAGCAGTTAGGTCATAACCTTGGATTAACATGGCATTGTGCTTTGAGGAAGAGCAGAGGAGGCGACTGGTCTAAACTGATAAACGGCCCTTGAGAGGAGCCAGGTGAATACCGACAACCTGTTTCTGGTTTAAAGGACTAAAATGAAGCTGGCCATAAAAGTTTTGTTGCTTTTTTTTTTTGAGGCCTTATCAGTGACGTGTTTTACGATGTCCTGGTCTGTGCATGCTGGGATGGATTGAAGGGTTTAGAGCAAGTCTCCCAAGGTATCTCCATATGTGAAAGTATTCTTATCTGCCATGTTTACACTGACAAGACCAGATATCCTCTTTATTCAGTGATTCATAGAAGGAAGCATGGCAGGCAGCATTTAGGACATCTGAGCATCATATATCTGATCTCTGAGTTCAGTGATAGGTGAAGAGAGGAAGCAAAAAGAAGCAATAATTTGGGTTCAAAGGTCTTCGGGGCGCTTCCCTCCCCTGTTTTTTTTCTCTGGATAGGAAGATTGAGTTTTTAGCAGCAGACAATAAACAGTTGAGTATTCAGTATCGTCACACCACCACAGAAAATACACAAAATGAAAGGCTGTCCTGGATGAGCAACCGTTTATTTTATTGTCATGTGTGTTGAATATCGAAAAGGTGAAATGGGGACTGCCACTCGCAAAAATCAGTTCCAAAGCATGAACAGGAAAAGCGAGACATAGAGTGTCGTTAACTGGCCCAACTGGTTAACATTGCAACTGTGGAAGTAGTGTTTCCGTGTTTGTCCGGTGTTATTGAAACCCAACTATGCATTTCCAGTTGGTTTGGAAATGTCTGTCACTTTTCCTCTTCTCTGAGCAGTAACATGTCACACAGACTGGCATGAAATCTGAGCTCTCCGCATGAGAAAACATGAATGCATACAGCACCACCAGCAGAGCTGAACATAAGGGTATGATAAAAGTACACGAGGGTATCAGTGGTGACGAACATGTCTCATCTTATCGTAGCGGAAATGCCCTTTTCACACACTGGATAACTCAGCCTGCCATGGGAACTGAAGGAACAAATGGGTTAATGAAAGTATTTTAGTAAAACTTCATTCCAGTTCCAGCTGGGAAAGAAATCTGACGTTTGTAATCAATAAATCACTATTATCAATCTGTGCTGCAGAGTATTGGTCGAAGAAAGCAGGTAAAAGCACAACTGGTTAACTATGTGAAAAATGTCTTCATAAGGAACTACTTTTTTTATGTGGAATATCAAGTATGTAGGAGTGCGTTCAAGTGGTTCAGGTCATGAGAACACTGATGCATTGTGGGCTAAATGCCTCACTCAAGGGCACTTTTACAATAGTTTCCCTGGCTGATGAGCTGCACTGTCCAATCAAACTACTGAGCCATCTTTGCTAATGTTTAGAATTAGTTTTTAGGAAACCTGTGGTTCAGGAGTTAGAGCAATCATTGAGATACTAGGTCCCCGGTTCGATCCCCGGCCCCTGCAGTCTACATGCGTGTGAATGTTTCTCATTCCTGATGAGCAGGTGCCACCTGGTATGGTAGCATCTGCCATCCGTGAATGCATGTCTGGGTAAATGGGTGAATGATGGCTTCATAAATGTCACCCTCACAGGTCTACAATGCAACATAATAATTTACATCGGCCTTTTTCAGCATATCACCAACGAAGACTTAAGCTTTTATTGCTTTTGAAAACAGTACGTGTTGCCATTTTTCAATCTATATGTTATTTTTAGATGCACCAGCTGAAATCTGGATATACTACTACTACTACTACTACTACTACTATTACTATTACTAAAGAAAAAGCTAATTGGTGCTTCACGAGGAAGGGTGGAGACCAGGAAACCAGTTTGGTCAATCATGATGAACCATTGAGGTCACATGTGAGATCATTAATTATTCAAAGCCCCATTTAAAAGACATATGCATTTGAATGAATCCACAAGGGAAATAAACTTCTATTTAACAGTACTTTATTACATTACATTACATTTAGCTGACGCTTTTATCCAAAGCGACTTACAGTATACATTAGACCGTAGACACAGCAACGGTGAGCAATTAGGGTTAAGTGTCTTGCTCAAGGACACAACGACATGGACTGGCTGAGCCGGGGTTTGAACCACCGACCCTCTGATTGAAAGACAGACTTGCTAACCACTGAGCCACAGTACTGTTTATGTTTGGTCCACGTGGTGTGACCTTTATAATATTCCTATGAGATAACCTTCCATTGAGCCATCTGCAGATGCTCATCGTCATTATCACATATTTAGAATTTGGTGTCTTTCGACTTAACCATTGGAGAAAGACACTGCAGTGAAACCACAATTAAAACCTTGAATACATCAGCAAATGAGCGGCACTTTGGTGAGATAGTTATTAGAGCTGGATGGAAAACAGCATGTCTCAACCTTGACCCATCCTGCCTCCCCCCGACACACACACTGAGTCCCCAAAAGATGCTTAAAGATAAAAGAGAATCGACCCGTCAGCCGTATGTACAGAGACTGGAGATCTGAAAGGAGGAAAGCCATGAAAAATGGATGAGAGAAGAAATCCCCTTCACCTCCCCCCTGGAGGCTGGCAAACCCCCCACAGCGCTCCCACTCATAATCCCTTCTCCTCCTGCACACACACACTCCTCTCTCTGCGCCTCACACACATGTATGCAAACAGGAGGACGAGGTAGGCACACACCACCCGAGGCCCTCTGGGAAGGTGTTGGTATTCGGGAGGTACTATAGTCTGAAGCCACGTTGGACTAATGTGTTAGTAATATAACTGAATCACAGCTTCATGAGAAAAAATAAAGTCTGTCGTTGTTATTTTGCATATTTGCTTTGGATTTTCAGTTTTTTTTTAACAGACATTTTTGATGTGAAGGCAAAGTGTGTGGAGGTTCCTCTGGTGAATTGGAAATTTGATTAGTCACCGTTTCAATACTGAGGCTCATATTAGTGAATCATTACAGTCTATAAGCAGTAAATAAAAACTGTATTTAAAAAAATATATAGATTCAGCACAATATATTGATGTATTATAAAGTAGCTGATATTCAAGTCTCCTGCAATGCTAGCTTGTACAGCGTCTCTGTGAGGCTGTACTTTTAGTGCTAAAGGCTAATGTCAGCATGCTAATATGCTCACAATGACAATGCTAGCATGCAGGTGTTTAGCAAGTGTAACGTTAACATGTTCACCAGCTCAGTTCATTGTGTTTGCACGGTAATGTTTGCTTATTAGCATAACAGATGGATGAAACGTAACAGGAGCACCAAATTCATTGCAATCCATCCCGAGGGGGGACATTCATGTCTGCACTAAATGTTGGGCCCATCCATCCAATAGTTGTTGAGCCATTTCACTAAAGAAACAAACATTTTGAACCTCACGGTAACGCTAGAGAAGTTGTCAAAACATCACCAGAGTTATTAGGATTTATCCTCGGGGGACCATACATGTCTGTACAAAGTGTCAAAGCTATCCACCCAGTAGTGGTATAGGGAAATATTTCAGCGAGCTACACCACTAGCATGGCGAAAAACCAACACAGGTCCAAACGCTAAGACGCACACCAACACACATACACACACACACACACTGCTCCTTCAGCACACCGAGGGCCCTTTACTAGGTGTGATGCAACTTAAGGCACTCACATGTACTTGTGACAGCGTGTGAAATGTTCCAGTCAAAGCGGCTGCAGCGGCTCAGGCTATCGGCAGCCTCCTTCAAGGCCTATCTGGGCTGGCAGTTGCCTGATGAGAAGGAGACAGAGACATAGAGGGGGAGGGGGGGGGTGGTAGCAAGTGGTTGCATGTTGCATGTCACTTACACCTAAGCAGGGATCCAGTTTTTGTTAAGCCTTTGGTCTTGTTGTCACCAGCCATAATATATATGCGTCTCAATCACCCATTCATTATTGTATTAACTGTATTTAAAACTTCCTGTTTTATATATAATTAAAAAAAATGCAGAGGCAAATAAGATGACTAACTCAATCACATTGTTTTGTCAAAGTGCTTAATAGAGTCATCCTTGAAGGAAGGCTGTTATTTATATTTATATGGAAGTACATTGAAACAAATCCCTAGTATGTCAACACTGATTCTGAGTACTGGTTCACCTATAGAATGAAGTATGTCACCACTCATAACACATTTGATACTTTTAGGTTTTTGAGGGTGTAACATAAGGCAGAGAAATACTCGGATTTACCAACTCCAAATGCTTTGAACTGATTTGTGTATTTTCTATTCCCCTTCAGACAGCCATTGGTTTCCATTTCTTACCAAACACGTATGCAAAAGTGATTATTGGGGTAAAATATGCATGATGGTAAACATAATTTACTTTTGTCACATTATTAAGTCACATTATTTATATGCATTTTCACTTCTTACAGTTGCATTACCACAAATGTTGCTGCACCTTTAATTTATTAAGTTTATTTTTTTGGAAGGAGGAAAAATTCATAAACCATGACAGCATGATATGTCACTTACTTATAATATGAGACCTAACATGCAAAAACACTCATATATTCCTCTGAATGGGTAAGCCACAGTATTGGTCACCTGATCACGCTGCCAGGTGATGCAAATATCCTATATGGAGACACGCATGTGTGCAAATGTTTACATATGTGTATGTTCAGTAGATGAAGAGGTGGACGTCTTGAACATGGTAAGAGCCAGCTGAAGTGTTTTAATATAAATATAATGTATGTTCTGTATTAGCTGTGAATCTGAGGTAGCAGCTTGATGCAGCAGCAGATAGTAACAGGATAAAAGAAAGATGGTTTTTGAAAATGAACAAAAAGTCTAAAATACTTTGCACCAAAAGGCCTTTATTGGTGTTATTTCTTTTCAAGATGCATTCAATATTATGATAACAGCGGAATATGAAACAACAGAAATGTGTAACATTACGGCACTTTTCATTTTATGTGTCCATGTCTTCATATTGCCTGGTCGTATAGCAGGAGCAGGTTGAACGGGGCCTGATGTGCAGCCAGTAGAGGGCGCTCTGAACTGCTGCAACGTCTGGGGTTGAATTGAGGAGAGCGCTTTGGTAAGTCCAGTCTACTGACAAGGTGATGTGCTTTAGGGCTAGTTTGACTTTCAGCCGCCATTAATAGTGCAGAAAACGGAGGGTTGAATGAATTCATAACAAAGTAAATTTAATTTTGTATGCATCATTTTAAGTTAAAGGATCTAGATTAAGAATAAAATTAATTTGGACGTGGACTCTAAAATAAAAACACACTAATAGGCATTCAGAACCAATAGATTTAATGTCAACTATAATCACGTTATCATAATCAAATCAAACGTCAGTCACCAGAAATGAGTACAATTTGACATCAGAAATGGAGTCTACTTGAAGGACTATTTTCTTCAAAAGGTAAATGCTTAATATATATATATAAGAAGAAGCAAACAGTCATTTAAATCTGTCCCTGGTTGTAAATAAATTCAGGGCAGCACCGATGAGATCCTCATTTGAAATAATAGCCCTGCTCATCATAATACCTTTGCGGGCGCGTTTAATTAAAGTGGACCCCTGCTTTGTTCGCATGCTGTAACGCGGCTTGTCCAAATGAAGCTCAATACATACCCACCATAATTTAAGTTTTGGGAGGAGGAGGAGGAGGAGGAGGAGGAGGAGGAGGAGGAGGAGGAGGAGGAGGAGGAGGAGGAGGAGGAGGCGGAGGAGGCGGAGGAGGCGGAGGCGGCGGCGGCGGAGAGTTGGTGGGGGTTAGTATACTATTGTACGCCCCTTAATCCGGTTGGCTCAGAGACTGCCCGCAGGCCAATTTGTAAGTGGTTTGCGGAGCTGCCAATCAAAGCAGACATCCTCTCCTCAGGCTGTGGCTACGGAACATCTCAGTTGCTGTGTGGAGAGATTTGACGGAGGGACACTCCTGTACATGGACCATCACTGCGCTGCAATCCGCTGCCTGCTCACACACACGCATGTAGTGCCTCGCTGAAATCTGGACGTACTCGGTGGAGAAAACGCGCATGTGAATATTTTATTTTTGCATGTCAGGAGAGGAGGAACTAGTCGCCGGGTCCGCGGCTGTTTGTCTTTTCTTATCGCTTCTCCCCCCCGTATGCCACTCTAATTAATCGGAGGCATGTGGAATCGCACCAGGATTAGGACTTGCTTCCCAATAGTGTGCCTGCTGTTGACGTTATGGACGGAGGTAAGAGGGCTCTTCTTGTATTCCCAAATGATTATTGCGCTGCTCCGCATAAATAAAATAAATGTTTAAAATTTACAAATGTCAAAAGTTGGTGGGCGTGGGCAGATTAGCGTATTCGCTCTCGGGCGTTGCATATTCGCCTCACATTAATCGATAATTGAATTACGTAGCCGTCAGTTGTGGAGCATGTGATCATGTTACATGAAAAGAAAGAAGTCTGAGGAATTGATACAGGCTTCTCTCCATTTTGGTTACAATCCTGATGAGCTCTACGTTTCTTTTTTTGGGGGGGTGGAATTAGGCCTGAACCAAGAAGTTGTAAATTGCATTGCATCAATTGACTGCTGCAGCGGTTAATTTGCCCCCGTCAGAGTAACCTGATTGTCTAAATCCCCAAGCCTGCTACTGTAGGCTGTTCACGTGCTCCATTCATGGTGCAACAAATTTATTTAGGAATATCCACCCTATCTGAATATCCCTTTTATGATTTTTAATTGGAAGTCAGGCACTGCGTGGCCACTTGTCCATTTTACGCACCAATCCGAGCAACCCAAACCATGCTGCAGCCTGTGGATACACAGGCCGATGTTTAAATTGGGTCTGTTTCTTCTTTTTTTCTTTTTCTTTTTCTTTTTTTCTAGGTGTCCCAGTCAACCGGCTATTTCGAGCTGCAGCTGATCACCGTGGCGAATGTAAACGGCGAGTTGGCGGACGGGGAGTGCTGCGACGGCACCAGGAGCTCCCCGGGCCTGCGCTGCACGCGAGATGAGTGCGACACTTACTTCAAAATCTGCCTGAAAGAGTTCCAGACGGTGGTCACCACTTCCGGCCCCTGCACGTTCGGAGCTGGATCTACGCAAGTTCTCGGTGGAAATACGTTTTCTTTTCAGAGCGCAAAGAATAACCCCAATAAAATCGACGATGCTGGCAAGATTTTGATCCCATTCCAGTTTGCATGGCCGGTGAGTTTCTCTTTTTTTTTTTTTTTTTCTTGCTCCAATTAAGTCTACAAAGAGTATTTATTGGCACGTTCTGACCCGGAGACGCCTAACTGAATTTAATATCCACTTATTAATGTGTGTGTACACATCCCTGGGAAACTCGTGCTTTGTCCCGTCCTGCACACATCCAGTACGTCATAGCGCCATTGATCTGGATACAATTAATCTGTCATTGCAAACTACAGGTGACTATTATTTTCATTATAAACTAGTCTGCCCAAAAGTATGTTATGGATTAATCATATGGTCTAAAATACATATCGCACTATACTAGTCCTAAAATGCCGTCTTTAGTCAGACCAACAGTCCAAAAAACACAATAAGTGCATTTGCTGTCATGTAAGATCAAGAAAGTAGCAAATTCAAACATTTTGAGAACCAGGAACCATTGGCTTTTTGGCATTTATGCTTGAAAAGTGACTTATTGATTAATTGGCGAATTGTTGCAGCTCTAATTGCAGCCATCTTCTGCAACAGGAAACTCTACACAGTAGAGTGTCTACACTGTACAGTAGAGGGCTGGACAGGAATAAACGATTAAAAGTTGGCATATGATCCAAATGAACTGCACCTACATGGATCACATTGATGCCAGATTGACCAGCAACCCTTGTTCTGGGTCACGTGTCACGCCTTTTGCAGGGAGGACAGACCTCGTTAAACGGGGGTTCTTGGCAGCACCCCGTCTTTATGAGAATTGACGCACAACACACCCGAACGATTGCATGCTTCCCGAGGATCCGATTGCAGCTACAGTGGGTCGCAGTGTCATCTGGGTCATCTTTTAGAGTTGCCCTGATATATGGGGGTTGGCTTTGTTCCAATCCACCAGCTTGCACCTGCCAGGACCTTGATGGGGTAATTAGACTGGGGGACATGCTTTGATATGTAGACCCTGGACGGGGAACCCTGTTACTTCTCCGATGAGGAAACGGTTTTGGCCGTGCTGTTTTACCTCCAGAATGTGACATTTGGCTGATTCACAAGATGTTCAGAGCAATTCCATCATAATGCAATTCATCAAGTGGAATTTGGTTTGTTGACACTTAAAGGCTTGGTCCACACAGTGCTTGCTACTACTTGTTGGATGACTTTCGAGAAATACTTTTGAACTTCCACAGAATAGGAACATTTTTTGACTCAACATTCATGAGATATCTGATCACAACCTTTAACAGAAGTCTGGCGTGAGGCACGAAATGGCATGAGGTGCAGCCTGGTTGTGTTGGATGGATGCACCAATACACTCTCCATTATAATGAAGAATGAGTGACATGCTGAGTGTGAAGTATGTGTTCGATGCCTCCGGGCAGTGGTTGGGCATGTACTGCTGGCTGGTTTTGACGCAGCTCTACACCCCACAGCTCCGTCTCCTGCTGTGGGTGCCAGGTGGTCCCTTGTGGCCCCTCCAGGGCAATTACGCTTGTGTGACTGCAGAGGAGCGAGAGCTGATGGATTAGGCACACAAATAAGGTGTGCTAAGAGCTGGTCCCGTCGCAGTGAACACACTTTTAGTTGTTTGTTTGAGAGAAAGTCAAATATGACCTTTAGCTCTTGTTGCCATCAAGCTTTAGTGACTCTATTGTAAATGCTTTTGGACAATGACGCGTAATGTAGTAGCTATTTTTTACGTTGCTTCATGTTTTTAATTCAGATTTGTAATGTAGTGGTGGTCAAATGAACTAGACTGAATGTGGAAGGTAGGCTTTTGTGCAGACCAGAATGTGTGTGCTTTTTATTGGAGTAGGGCGATAATCAGTCTGATTAGTTGATGGTTAGAAAGTTTGACAATTTATTCAGATTTAGATTTGTTTAATCAAACATGTTTTCTGGTTAACTTTGTCTCCTCTGACAGTGAACTGGATATCTCTGGGTATTTAATGATATGTTGAACAGAACAAGCTAAATGATTAAGTTTGGAAGCCCTGTTTTTGAAGAATAGCTGATTAATATAACGAGAAGCTCTGAATACGGTTCTCCTGAAAGCTTGGCCTGTTTTTGCAGCCTTTCTGTGTTAAAGGCATCGCATGTTTGATCCAGGTTTGGTCTTTGTGCATTTAATGGCCTTGGCCTTTAGAAAATGACCAGCCTTTGCTTACGTGTTTTAAGCTTCAGGGGGAAATCGCAGAAGGTGTGATTTCACACGGTAAAAGCCACCTATTTAATGAGGGCTTTTGTTTAGGCCATCAGGTGGGTTAGGGGCAACATTTACCCTCTGGGCTAACCGAGGTGAGACATCACATCTGATATAGAATATGGACCAGTGGGGGTCTCTTATTGGACTCATTGACTGACACCTCGAGGCAGAGGTGAAGAGGGCTATTCTGGTGTGTTGTCTTGCTCTTAAGGGGCCCGGGCTGATAACGGTGCACTATTCCAGTGCCAGATGTCACAACAGGTCGGTGGGGTCACTTGTTGTGGCGTTGTCGCCTTCCTCACTGAATAAACAAAGATGCAGTGTACTGTAGGCTGTGTCATCCGGCCAACTGCCCATTTCTGTCATCCTCAACCCAGCATCTTGAGACGATCTGAAAATGAAGGCCTGCGAGAATTATTTTCCTTTCAAATTCAGAAATATTACATCTTTTGTAACTCCTTAAATGTCATTGTGAACAAAATAAAGCTGCATGGATTGCCTATCTCTCCTACAAAACAGTGATTTGGGGATAAACCTTGATATCCTGAGATGTGACGATACTCCTTTGATGCATTTTCATTGTCTGAATAGTCACTTGTCAAATTCTCAAAGAGCACTTTTCATCTTCCAGTTGAGTGTCAGTTACACTCATCCTGCATTTCTGGGAAAAGCCTCCTCGTCTGTGAAGAGACATCATAGCCTCCTCTCTTCTCGCCCCAGCTACCATCACACCAGTGTGATGCAGTCGCTAATGGCTGATTTGACTCAGATTGCATGGTGCTTATCCATTCTTTGGAAATCCTCCAGTGATTCCCCAGCTCTGGCTTGTCATGCCAGTAAAGAGACTATTGATGCTGCTGCCACCTCTTGAGTTCAGCCTACACTCGGTGCTTCCCCCACAGGTTTGAATTTTCCGTAAATGCACACTGCTTCTGCTCTCTCTTCCATTTCTTTTGTGAGGGTGTCAATGACATTGTATTACGAAAGTATAAAGCTGAATACCACTCATGTCTGTGCGTTAAGTACAAAGCTGGTTAGCCTAGCTTAGCAGAAAGACAGGAAACGAGGAGAAAGTAGAACTTTCTCTCTCTGAAATAACTCAAACATCGAGGCCAGTTGTGCTCGTCACGCCGGTCGCCGGTTCAAATCCCGTACAGACCAAGTGCAATGTGTGGACTGGTTCGGTTCCAGTTCGCCTCCTTGAGCGAGGCACAGAACCCCCAGCTGCTTGGGGCACCTGTCCACTGGCAGCCCCTTTGGTCTGACATCTCTACATAGGCCCTGTTTGTGCATGTGGGTCTATTAATAAGACTGAGTACGCCATGACCACGCCCACTTAAGAGACCGGACGTGTACCATTTTCAAACCATCGGCAGAGCTTGCAGTGTGTCATCTTTGTTGTAGAGCATTTTTACCAGCACTTCACACTAAAGTACAGCTGAGGCTCATACTTCTTTAGTGTTCGGGAAGCTACAAATTAGCCTTTGGAAACAAGAAGCAGTCTTGTTGCTGTTACTGCGAATGGCTTTCATTTATCAGGAAACCGTCACAAAACCAAAAAGTATCGTTTTCACATTCCTGTTTGTGTACAAGCAAGACAGGTGTCAATGAGCTTCATATGTGTCGGTAGATGTAAGATGGGCTAGCTTGGGCCGGTATCGATCTAAGTGTCATAAAGAAAGAAAATAAGTGTATTCCCCAAAATGTTGAAACGACTATTTGTTTTAAGAGGCAGCGTTCAGATTCAAGGTGTTTTTCAGTGTCCGTACTGTAGCATGTGCATCCTCCTGTACCTCGTTGGGCCTGTCTGATCGAGTTTCCATTTCCTTTGGCCCATGCTGTGTTAGCATTTCAGGAGAGAGAGAGAGAGAGAGGGAAAGGGACACGTCTTACTTCCATTTGATCACTAATGAAATTGCCGGTGGAATTTCTCTCTTCCCCCGCCCCCCAGCTACATTAGCCGGACGTCCGTTTGATGTGAGCCCGCTTGTAACTGTATCTGCTCTGAACTTGGATATGTATCAGACCTCCCTCGGCTAGTAAATAGATGCATGTAGCTGACCTGCAAACAGCCACCATCGGGAAGCTTGAGCAGTTGCAGATTCTGAATTACAATTTGTTGCTGCGTCATTGGACTAGATGACAAAATGAAGCCTCCATATACCTGTAAAAATGACACCCGGCCTGTGGAGAGTGTCTGTGACCAAGGGATGAAGTGTGTGTGCCAAGTTGGTTTGTTTGGCCTGTTGCTCGTGCACTCCCTTGCGTGGTGTGCTGTCAGTCTCTCGAGGTAGATCATCTGGATAAGTGGGAAGTGTAGAAGATCTCATTCACGTAGAAACGACGGGTTGATCTGCACAGACCTGCTTGAGTCTGTTTTCTTGGAACAGACTCAAACTATTTGAATAGTTTTGGCTTTGTGTTTTGGCCACGTGCACACCGAATGCACACAGTGAAGCTGTCGTACTTCCTTTTGCGCTACTGTCAGGCATTGTTCCGCCATTGTCTCCTGTCTTTATAGAAATACAAAATTCTTATAAATTGTATAAATGGCCAGAAATACTGTGGTAATTGTCATATATTGGGATACAAAAATCTTCGTTAGTACAGAGTTCCATGGTCATCTTGTTTTTTAGCATATTCAAACACCACGCCTGTGTACATCCTCCTCTCTGGATGCTCACACAACCAGAGGCTAACGCCGGCTGCCATGGTTAGCCACACCTGATGCAGAGTTTGTCAGAGCTGTTGCTAGGATACGGCTTCATTGGCCTCTAAACAATTATCTTTCCTTTCTGTGGCGCCCTCCCCCCATCCTCTCTCCTCTGGTCCCAGGGCTGCTGCGTGGAAAACCACTCACACGAGCCTCACCTGTGATTCAGCTCAGCTCTGTATTGATTATGCAATTACTACCCAGTCGGGCTGAACCCCCTCCGAGGTGAAACGACAGCGTCTTCTGAGAGCTGTTTCCTTGAGCTTATTTTTAACTTGTTTCGCAGACAACCATACCAATTGGCAACATACAAACCATTCAATGGCATATTGTTCTGCTCTGCTGACAAACAGCTGTGGTAAACGTCAGTTAAAACACTTTTTTTCAGTACTCATATTCCCCTTGTTTAGTGTGGAAATGTGTATTCCTCACTTATTACTAACTGGATGATTTTATTGGCGGCTACACTCATTGACAAAAATGTGATCGCTTGACTCAAAAAGCTAATACTTCCGTCACAAAGACTGCAGGAAATGCATCTGTACTTTTCCAGTACACCTGTGTTTTTTAAATATTTTAAGTAGTTCTGATGGGTCTAAAGTTACCTTTTTAATTGAATATATACTGTAATTATTTAGTTTTTATTTGGTAACCTGAATGGACTTTCAACACATGTGCAGGGATCAAAACACAACACCCTCATGATTTTATTCGCCTTGAAACATTTTGAATAGCATTTCATCCTCACCGACACAGTTACGTTGGATTATGCAAAACTTTGCAAGCGGTCAGAAAATCTGCATCCAACGTCAGATTTCTGCAAACAGCCGGGGATCCATTCCAAACGCGTTGCTCTTTCTTGCAAGCATCAATGTTTTAAAAGTAATTCAAAACTCAATCAGTGCGGAAGTGAGAAGAAAACCGCTATCACTGTTGCCTCCACCCTCCGGTCCATGTTGCACATCGTGAGTCTTAGAAATCTCACGTGCTGTTGCCTTACGTCAGAGTTTACGAGCCTGACAGACGTCTGCGTTGTTGCTCCGTTCATCAACAAAGATGCAGTGTAGTCTTGACTGTGATCCGGACAGCTGCCCTGTGGAGACCCGTGTGAACTGAACTCTTGTCATCGCCATCTGACTCCGACTACATTCTTGATATTAAATGGATCTGTGTTATGGCGTTAAAGGAGAGATTTCCTCTGAGAACACTCTGTTTTGGTCACTCCGTGACTTCACATGAGGCGCAGCATGTACAGGTGGGAAGTAACTGCTTTTAGGGTCCATTAATTGAGAGGTTGGTTTCCTACTCTGAGCCTCAGGGTAACAATGTTTTAGCGTGTGCTCCATTAATGTTGGGGAATTGGTTTTGAATTCATCGCTTTTTTTTGTTTTTTGAGGAAGTCTCTCATCACTTGCTTGGAGCATTTTCAGTGTCAAAGATGATGACGTTTACATGTATTTATATCCCTTTTTAACTTATTTTTATGATTTTAAAGTTGCTGTGAGCTTTTAGCGTGACTTTCTACAAGTTTTGGACATATTTCTGCCAAAATGCACCAGTTTCCATTTGGTACTGTCCTCCTTACCTAGTTCACTTGTAAAGCTGCTCGTCGGGACTACATCCAGAATTTAGTTTAAATCAGCAGTTGTCTTTTAAAGTATGCTGTGTACAAAATCAACTTCTGCAAAACCTGGTGTTCTTAGTCTCTTGTTAGCTTTGGCTTTCAACTTACCAGTCTGACGGGTGGGATGAAAGGCAGTGACAATGGCGCTCAGTGTCTAATGTCTCATGAGCCATCATATACTGTTGACAACCATCACGTCTGTTCCCTCTGTTTGCACGTTACCAACAAAGGTATTCAAAAGCTAAACTGTTGCTTGCTTCTTCAGGATAGTGGCTCTCTACAAACCACTGCACTGTGAGAAGCATTCAAAACATTCACATTGGTTATGGGAATATTTCAAATAGGATCATGAGGAACCTGAGTAAAGATGATGTGAGGTGGTCAGGCATCCAAGGTGCAGGTTTTTGTCATTTTCCGCAATTTTACTATCCGCCACAGACTGCTGTCAAGCCAGCAATGTGACCTCAAAGTCAAAGAAGGGAACATTCTTTCTTTCAAACATAATGAGACCTGAAGCTGCATGTAATGTTGCTTTTTGTTCAGATTGTGTATCTTGAAATGCGACTGCACGAATGCTTTTGTTATGATGCTGCAGGTATTCCTATGGGTGCGTTCTTAAGCCTGGTTTAAGGCGCTGGCCTGAGACCAGCCTCTCGTGGGTCTGAGCTTGTGTGACACTTGAGGAAGCTCCATTGTGTGTTCATGTCTGCAGTATGTGATGCCAACATGTTGCAAAGTGTTCTGACTGGGTTTGGAAATGATGCAGAAACCACACCGTCTGTCCTTAAACTGGAACAGAACCCTTCAGCAAATGTAGTTTAGGAGGTTTTTGCTCTTAATTATCTCTCACCAGTCCAAACGATCAATAAGATAATCAATAGTTGAACATTTTGACCAATTTCTCATTTGATTCTGTTTCAGAGGCGTTATTGTATTTAAAGTCAAGACAATTTCTTCAGAAACTCCATTATTTCTTTCCCAACATGATTGAAATGGGCTGCTTTGGAAATACTCCACACTTTATGTGATCGCACCACTGATCCCTTGTGACTGAATGTGACTGCTGGCAAGGCATTGAGATGAGGTGAAACTATAGCTGTATGCACTATTTAGAAGCACTGCTACTACTGTAGAGGTGATGTGTTTACATCAATAAATCATCTCGACACACATTTTAACACCGTACTATTAACTCGTCTGCAATTACCAAGGCTGAGAAGATTGCAAACCTCAACACACTTTCAATTCGTTTGTCATATAAAATCTGCTGATGTTTTTCCAGCGCAACAGAAAAAGGTGGGAGGGGGTCTTGTGACCATAACGATAACTATACAACGCCACAGAATGTGATACATGAGGCCGGCTGCTTTGCTGCTGCTGAACAGCCACACGGATGTGTATTTTTCTCTGTATTGATTTTGTGTGTTTACACCGCTGGCTCGCTGCATCCCCTGCCTCTTGTTAAATGAATGGTGTGCAGGTGGTAGGGGCTCCTTGTGGGGGTAATTAAAGCATGTCATTACATGGGGCAGTTAAGTTGTCACTGTACTGTTGAACCTGTTTGAAATGATAATGGGCTCGGCTGGAGGCGGTGCTGTATTGCACTCCAGACAGGCGCCCTGTTGTTTTTGGATCAGAAATGAGCCTGTTAATGTTCCTGAAGTACGTCTGTTGCAGTAGTGGCACCTAGACTTATTAGGGCGAATTAACACCTGAGGAAGTAAGTGACAAAGGTCCACAAGAACTCAGCAATACATTTGAAGCCTTTTAGGTTATTTGATTCCCGCACAGGTGATGATGAATGTCATAAAGTATTGTTATTGCAATCCTTGTCAAACCAGTATTTTCAGATTTAAATCCCTCCATATTTTGATAAAAGAGCAACCTGTCCTCTTTTAAGGTATGATAAAACGACTTGGTCTATTTCCTTTTTTTCTGACTATTTTCATTTTGAAGAGCGCAGGTAATTCAGCTCAGTTTGCTGCATTGTTTAAAATCCCCTCTGTTATGAGTTTACCAGTAAACCACCCGATGTCAACTCGTCCATATCTTCTGCTCTTATGTGCAGTCATTTAGCTTTTCAATGCAAATGTGGTGGTGTTTGTTTTACGTGTTGCATACTCTTGGATCATGCTGGTTAATTAGCACCGGGAGGGGTTTGTTGTATTAGAAGTGCATGGGTAATGACCCTGTTGGCATAGTTGCAGCATGTTCAATGGGCCGTGTGTGTGTGTGTGCACAGCCGGTGTGCACCAGCCAGCCAAACGCCTTGCCTTCAGTGCGACATCTCCTGGCACACCGTTCTGGCAAGCAACTTGTGTGCCAGCACTCCACCTCTTCACCCAACAGATATATATGGCTGACAGTCTGTGACCTGCTTTCTCCACCGCACACCGTAGATATAGTGGCGTTAATGGTTATAATCAGTGTTGCTTGCCTCATCTGCAGGGATTCATCAAACTAAACACCAAAGAAGCTGATAATGGTACTGATCTGTCTATGTATCTCTCCGGTAGAATATTTAAAATGAGGGACATTTGATGCATTGGCCTTTTTTGATTTAAAGGATTTTATGGTCCGGCACTTGGTGAAGACAATGGGATGGAGTTTAGTAATTAGACTGACTGTCGCAGTAGTTGTGGTGGCACACTATTGAGCAAAAGGGGGGAAAAAAAGTTAAACTTAAAAGTGCTGAATTAGAAATCCAGAGCATATCTTTCTTAGCCTGAGCCGGCGGCTTGCAATAAACAGCAGCAGCATTACTGTGTTTACTGAGGGGGAACTGGAGGCCAGGCACGGCGCTTCTGCAACGACGCCGTCGCTCGGTTCGGCGCCATCAGCTGTAACCGCTGCATGATTCTGCTTATGCAAGACTGTTGAGCTCCAGTTTCGTCTACGTGACGATCAAAGTACAGAAACGTTTAGTACGGGTGTCAAACGGGGTCAAAACCTTCCAACTTGTACTTCTCTGCCTGCCAACATCATCCCCACATTTGCAAGGCTTTTGCCACTCGAGGTCTTTGATCCTCTGAACAGTGAGAAGCTCGACAGAGTCCATGCTCCAGGCAGAAGTGATGGGAAGCTGGTTCACTTCAGCTCAGGTCCACTTTTTCTATTGTTTCCCCTCATGATTTGAAGAAGGTGCTCCCCCAACCCCCAAACAAGCCCCCCTCCCGTTGGAAGTCTCTCTGGTTGGCTCTCGGAGGCGGTCTTTGTGACATTCATCCTGTTCGCTGTCTAATTCTATAATTAACCTCAGTATCATTAGGAGTTGATGATATCAAACTATTTCAAATCCAGTTAGTCCTAAGCTAATTAGACTAAAAGATGCAGCTGAACATTTCACACTTGATTAACATAATTTTATGGGATGGCTCTCATTATATTATCCGTCCTCCTGAGACTGCTATTATTCATCACTGCCCATTAGGAGAGCTGGTACCGCTGCGTTTCATCCAGATTTTTACAGGTAAGTCTAGTGTCCCAAGAGGGTAGAAGTTGCATCACATGCTGTTGTGCCCACCGCCCTTCCTGTTTAACAGAGTTGCCGTAGCTCGATTGCCCTTCCTGGAACAGCGTAGACTCAGCCCGAGTAAAACCAAAAGCTGGAATTGACATCACAGATTAATGAAGATTACATGCAGCGATTACTGGCCACGGGATGAATCGTGATGACCCCATGTCCTATCAGAAGGCAATAAATCAGGAGATGTCAGTGTAGCTCTCCGTGGAGGAGTCGGGAACAGGGAGGTGGACGTTCAGGTCACCCATCAATGACATGGGAACAGAAATGGCTCTGTGTGCAGGGCTTTTATAGGTTATACACATCTATGGATGTTTCTAGATATGGTGTGATAGGCATAAAGAAACGGCTCCTAGTAGTAAGTTAAAGAGCTCAATCAACATTCAAGGTCCTTACTTTCCCCCCTAGAGTCAATCAAACGTCAGATCCACAATGCAGGCTCACCCCTCCATTGATACTGCATTGTTGGCAGACTGGGATCTCCCACGGGATTACACACCAGGCCTGGATCTCACATTCTTGGTATTCTTCGAATGCAAACGCGCTCATCACCCCACATGCAGAGGGCTGACCCCTCTTTTGAAAAAGAAGCGTGCAGATCCCATGCTTAGTGACCCCGACCTGCCCCAGCTTCCACTTCCCACTGCCACCTCTTTCTGTTCCCTTTCCCTCTTTTTATTTCACTGGCCACCTTCCTCTCACCCATCCAGCCCTCATCTGGCGTGGGAACCTACACCTGTGGCTCCCCCCAGACATCACCACCGCATCCTCAGTCTTCAGCAAAATGGCCTTTTGTGATGACTCAAATACCTGAATTTAGTGAATTGATGTGATATGGTCCATTTGGTGCAATTCAAGTATAGAACTGTTACATCATTTTAAGCAAATGCAGATTCACTGAGCACATGACACATAAACATAAATTGTTTTTGGTCCACCATGCCCCCCTTTTTGACTTGAAAACTAGGATTTCTAGTAAATCCTCTAATCCATGAGGGGAAGGGCTGGGTTGGGTTTTTGAGATTTGATTGACGGAGGATTTTTCGGGGTCTCAGATGAAGTATTCCACAGTGTTGGATGTTGCTGACGTGTGTATTTTGTGTTTTGTGTGTGAAAATGGCAGTTTAATGTAATTAGGATTTATTTTCTGTGGTGAACATATGATTTAAGACTCATGCAATAAACACTGCAAGCTTTTTTTGACTTTGCCCATGCAACTGCCCAGGCTCAGCAGCACACATGCTGACACTAATTGTCCTTGTGCTGACTGTCTCTTCACGGACAATGGTTTTGATTGGGATGGGGGTGAGTTATGATGTTGGGACAAGGGTCTTTGTTCAGTAGCCTTTCCCCCTTCCCTCCCCCACACCTCCCCTTTATCCCCCTGCCCATCCATCTATCTTGTTCAAACCATTTGGGCAGCTGTCACTTAATCCAGCTAATCAGAGTGGGATGGTCTGTGGGAAACCAGACCGTGGCTTTGCTCAACCCCAACGTGCACTGACTCAGGCAACTATTCACCCAAACAATTACAACATGTAGGCATTCAAGCAAGACTGGATTTTAGGCAAACCCAAAAAGTGAAGGTCACATTATGGCCACCGGTTCTTTCTTTAAATTCTGCCTCATGACGAGGTTTGTCTGCCACACGTGCATGTCAAATAATCCATCTTTGAGGCCCGCATCTGTTGTGCGTCTGCAGTTGGACGGGTTGGCAGAGCTTCCGGGAAACGGAAGCACGAACGTCGCCTTTTGCCAAAACTCCAAGATTCATCACTACGCTCGTCCATACCCCTTATCTTCTCACGCACCTCACTTACCCCTGACTGGTTTTGGCCTCATGTTTTGCCAGTAGCTACAGTCTCATACAGTCGTACCCCCTTCTATGTCAAACCTGTGATCCCAAGCCCTATAGCTCACCCCTCTCCTGTCATCTTCTATCCCCTTCTCTTGTCACCCATGGTCTTCCACAATAACACTCCCCTCCCTCCCGCCACCACCCACAGCCAGACAAGCCTACTTAATCCCACAGCCCAGCAGCAACCAGCCTACCAGCTTGTTGGTCCCCCAGATCTCACACACACACACACACACACACACATCCCAATCCCCCTCCCTGTGATTTCTCTTTCCCGCTTCACTGAAGCATTGAAGTCCCTCAATTACTTGCCGTATGTTTTTTTTATTTTTTTTTATTTTTTTTGGGTACCTCCACCCCCAGGCCAACGTCCTATCAATGACAGTACAGTAGAGGTCACAGCAGTCACACTGTGGCTACTACAACTGTCACTGGTGTTATTTAGGTCAGCTGGTTGCCTAGCAGTGTGCCCTGCAGAACACCAGCTAGATTACTCTTGTGATGCTGGTTAGCTCGCTTAGTTTCTGTGCGTGTTGTGTTTACTTAAACCAGAGTCAGCTCATGTTTCAGCAGCCTCATTATAAATAAGTTGACGGTTTACATGTTTTCAAGAACAATCCCCCCCCAATATCCATAAAGTATCAATCAAAATCTGTACTTAAATTGTCTAAATGTAATGTACATAAATAATAATGTAATTATTCCAATTATATAATCATTCAAAGTTATATTGCAAAATCATAAAGGATTGAAATTGTGTGCATTGGGAGTGGGGATCCTAGCAGAGCCACAACAACTGATTATTCCTGTTATCGGTTAATCTGTTTTTTATTCAATTAGTTGACAATAGGTTAGATGGTAGTGAATAATAGCCATCCCATTCTAACAGAGCTCAAGGCGAGCCTTAAACCCACAAAAAAAGCAGCAACTTTGAGGAACTTGAGAAATATGGGTTTATTTTGCTTCATGACTTTTTAAAGCATTAATGGATTATCACTAATTAGTTTCTTTTCCACTAACTAAATAATAAACAAATAATTTCCACACAGGGTAAAACCCATTCATCAATGCACCACTCCTGTTGTACTGGTCGACTGTTATACTGATAATCTCCTTAGCTGCTGATTTATCTTGCTGTCTGACAACCAAGGACAAAGCCAGAGTTCATCTCACGCAGCTAATATTGGCAAAGTGACCTTCTTAATGGACGTCCTACCTGCTGAGGCTTTGTTTTTCCCCTGAAATCATGGTGGAACCTTTAACGGCCATTGTTTTGTTTTTATATTCTGATTGTGGCGGAATAAAACTGAAACTGATTTAAGATCAAAAGGGAGAAACTGGAAAAAAAACCCTGTCCAGGTGGATTTCAATGGTGGGTTTTCAGAAGACATCAGGTCTAGAGTTGTTGGAACGTAAACCAATAATCCCAATTATGAGACTGCGTTGTTAATACAGTTGCTAACATGCAATAGCTAGCAGCTAGCTATGATGAATAAACATATTTCAAAAGCATAGTTCAAACATGTATTTTGGGATTTGTTTTAGATATCGTGACATGACCAGTTGTGTTTTCACCATGAGACTCCAGGCAGACCGAGGCGAGAAGAAGTCCAGCACAAAGCATGTTCCACCTTTTTTATAAGTGAGTTTTAGAGGTGCTGTTAGGCTAGCCAGGCCAGTGGGTTCCTTTTGTTTCCAGTCTTTATGCTAAGATAACTATTCTCCTGGCTCTAGCTTCATATTCAGCACACAGACATGTGTGCTTTCATTGAATTCTTTGTTCCTATTTTTTTTTTTACTATGTAAAATGTATGCTTCGTAAATATTTAGTTATTACATGCACCGTCACCAGGACATCTGTGCATCTGTGGCCTTTTCCTGAGTTGAACTCCATCACACATCTCAATGTTTGGTATCAAAGCTTCAGGGCAGGTTCATGCTGCCACATTGCGTTCTGAGCCAGAGGACAGTCTGGTGTCGTCTCCACATCTCAGACCTGCTGCTTCTCTTGGCTTCTTCCCACAGTTGTACTTATCGTATCCTGCTCTCTTATCTTTGAATCATTGGGTTTCATCGGCTGTGTAACTCAAGCGCACCTCCGAGTAACGGGGCCAAGTTAAATACGAGACTCTGTAGTAGCAAAGAAATTGATTTTCGCATCATCTGCGTGTAGCATGACTGCCGAAAATGTTTTTTTTTTTTTTTGCTGACAATAGATGAGGCATCATGTAGTCCTTTAGCAAGGATGATTTGTCAAGTCTTTTATACTTAATTTGTAATTTTGATTGGAGTATTCTAATATTTAAAAGAAATACTTGTGTATCTCATTGAACGAAAAGTAAAGTTTAAATTATGTAGCTAGGTTTAAAAGTTGCAAATGTTTCTTGGTGCTGAATAACACCATTCCTACAATGTATTTCTTCTATGGGCAGCTGAAGACATTGTTACTATGGACACCAGTCTAGTCGCTGAATTACCTGCACATGAATGAGCAAACTCTTCCACCTTTAGTTGTGGCTATGAAGAGAGAGAGAGAGAGAGAGATGGTATTTTGTCTAACTTCTCTTTTTGCTTTCCCTCCAGCGGATGTACACGTTGATCGTAGAGGCCTGGGACTGGGACAACGCCACACGCAACAGTAAGTCTCAACCTCACACGGCTGGACTTTTGCAGGCGTGCCATATTGTTGTGAATGGTTTGTGGTTGTTTGCAGATGTGAATCTATTAGTCACTCAACAGAAAAATTATCTTTTCATCATATTTTTTTCATTTTGTCATATTTCAAACAGAAATTCTCCCCCAAAATCCTGTGTTGCTGCTTCTATAGTGTAAAAGTGTGCTGGTTTACTGAATATCTTGGCTTTTAAAAAACTATTTTAATACATCGCCTTGGCCAATGAAATATTCTGAGGGATGTTGTTTCATTTTCTGACATTTAATAGATCAGTGAATACATCCAGCAATCTTCATCC
The DNA here is from genome assembly GCA_023566465.1 of Cottus gobio. Classification (NCBI taxonomy): domain Eukaryota; kingdom Metazoa; phylum Chordata; class Actinopteri; order Perciformes; family Cottidae; genus Cottus; species Cottus gobio. Next base: position 13,686,596 of record CM042226.1, on the reverse strand, counting down.
ATCTGCAGAAGAATTGATCTTTAACACCATTGTGAGAATAGTTGGCGAATAATCTAAGAGTGTGAGCCTTCCTGTTCACATCTTCAAATCACTGAAGGTGTTTTATGCTTCCAGTTTGAAAATGGAAACTATATTTCTCTTTCAACGATTTAGGTTCCCAGGTTGAAAACATCTTGTGCTGTACACGTAGCCGCCAAAACGCTTCATGTAGAATTCACGTCTTGGGTCGGGTCTGACCAGCTGTATCCTGTTTTCCTTTGCTTATGTCCGCTGCATGGACTCCTGTGCAGCCCCTTTATCCCGTCTGAGCAGTAGCCCAGTCTGGGAGGAAGAGGACCCGTTGAGGTCTGGATGTGTGGCGGTAGCTTTGATCTGTGGACACGGTGGCATTTCTCACCAGTCTCTTAATGCCTTTTTATGTGAATTGAAGCGTGTCCATGAATGCATTCAAATTCAGGACCATACTGTCCTCCGCAGTCCAAACTGGCTCCTTATTGATATGAGGTCATTGCATCCTGTTTTGTCCATAACATCAAACGCACTTCCACTCGTGAATGCAGACAATGGAGGGGAAATAGACTTTGACATCATAGCACTTGGATTAGACTGCTGCATGCCCGGTGGCATTGCCATGTCTGCCAGTGGGCCTCCAGTAATTGTGTACATTATCAGTAATTACTTCTGATGAAGCTTAAATGTTCCTTGAGAAACGGTCCAATTGATTCTCTGCCAGCAACAGGCACTTCAGCCTCGTAGCAAAATAAATGCATTTTCATCACTTCTAATTTGAATAATTTCACTGGCATAGAATGAGAAGGGTCCCTGCTCTAATCTCAAAATATAGAAGGAATGTGATAAAACGTTTGACCTTTTGAAGCTCACGCAGATTAGCTTCATTATGTGTTGGATGCTGTCTGAAAGCCGCACTGAGCCTGCAGTTAGGTCCCAGACATCAGCTGACTTCAACCTTAATGTCATGGGTTCAAGAAATGCAAACGTCTGGAACAAATGCTTCTTTTGACCCCTGTAAGGGAGCTCAAGGCCGTCTGCTTGTGGATGGAAACCTTTGTCTGGCGGGTGGGCCGGGCAGGTCACATTCATCATGTTGCTGTGTTTTTTTTAATTTGTTTTCACACTTCATATGACATGTCTTGGCAATGGGTCACTCCACTTTGATTTATAGAAATCAGGATTGGGTTTTCACAGTTCTTGATCAAAGACCAATTGGATTCGAAGAAATCTACCTAGAAATGAATTGGCTTAATTTATTTTACCATGCATTCCATATACCAACAGATTTAACTTTGAACTGATGTTTGACAATTATCGCAACAAATCGGTTGAGCTGGTCCCAACCTTTTTCCAATGCTCCAATGAGGCGTTGACCAATCTATCTTTTTGTTTAAAAAATGACGTTGGCCCATCCCCGGTGCTATTTAATGACGTAACTGCGCCAACAAGCGCTTTACCAACACTTCCCCTCGCCGACATGGCAGCTGGCCATTTTGTTGTTTTTGTTGCTCAGGAGTGCGGCACGAGTCAATGCCGGCCGAGTGATGAGCTGTTCTGGACAACGCTGCAGGCAGCACTCCTGGGGCCCAACGGCCACCCTACAAAACGACCACTGCACTTGTTTAGTAGTTATGCAACACCACTGATGTGGTTGTTGGTTAACTAGCTAGTAGCACTGTGGACTGGATGTCCACCGGTTCCCTACAACACTGCACTCTGCATCCTCTCATCCTGCCACATATTGAATCTTTATATATCGAGCCTACTGTCAAAAATATTTAATGCACATGGGATTTATTTGGTTAACTTTGGAAATAGTTTGGAACAATTTACTGCAGGCTACAGTGGCACATGTTGAAAGCATCCATCTGATAGCTGTCTGACCACATCCTGATCAGTCCCAGGAACAAAAGGTATACAACGGGTAGACATGGAGTTGAATCCGGTACTTTCATGGCCCACTAGACGGTCATTGTTGAAATGCAAATCTCTTATAGGATATGGACAAGTCTTCCCTGTTGTTCCAGCTCCTATTGTCTTTGTTGCCCTCTCATCCAAGTAAATCTGGGTACTTAAATTGAAAGTAAACCATTGAGGTGAGACACGGAAAGAGACATGTGGAAGTACATGACTCTGTGTGTCTGTAAGACATTGAAACATTCTTTTTGGGCCTGAGTCAGCACCAGCCGTGTCTTGTGCGTCCACTGGGTCGGTCTGTCAGTGAGATTCCTCTCCTCCGGCGTCATGTCCTCCAGTGTGCCTCTCTTCCTTTCCCCCTTATGTCCTCAGGAAAGGCAGCCGGCTGTTTTCCTTGTGTTTATCGAGCAGGAAGTGGACTGGACTGGACGGCCGGGCTCAGTGTTTAGACACCGAGGTAGCAGAGCCCGGCTTGGGCCCGTAGCCCATTGTTCTCTATCTGGCAACTGCCGGGGTTATTTCTGTTATTGTTGCCTAATTCTGTCTGACATTGTGTCAGTCCCCCAGCAGAGGAAGGTGTGTGTGTGTGTGTGTGTGTGTGTGTGTGTGTATATGTGTGTGTGTGTGTGTGTGTTCCTGCTTGCTCACTTCAAAATGTCTATGGTGCATTGCAGCCCAAAGCCAGGGAGAAAAAGGAAATCGCAACAGACCCCCTATTTCCACAGAGATTGTTTGCCAGCTTCGATCCCACTGTGATAAAGATTGCTTTCTTTCTGGAAGCCGGCGCTGCAGCGAGCCCCACAGAGGCAAACCATGTTTAATGTGTGCATTGGCGCGCTGGAGGCTAAATGGTAGCAACCTCCCGACATGACTGTGCACATACAGACGGCTCAGAGGCACCGCTGATGTGTGCCATCACCAGAAAATAGATCAATTTGCAGACAATGAATTTCAATTGCGTACTTAAAATTCAGTGGGTACTTTCCATACACACACACACACGCGCACACGCACACGCTCACACACACAATGTGATATCAAAGCGTCTGTCTGCTCAATAAGAATGCACTGCTTTTCCTCTGAGGGAGGAACTTTACATCAGAATAAAGGAGATTCAAATAACACATTTTTACTAAATGATGTGGCTGATGGAGGGCATTTTTGATTTCAGTTTGTTGTCGACCTTTAGGGTAAAATAAACAACCGCGCAGTTGCTAGGACTCATTTCTGAATGTTTACTTGTAGCGTCATGTTCTTTGATTGATTGTTCTGCTCACGGCCTTGAGCCAAGGTGCTCACCTATCCAAATCCTGATGCGTCTCATCTTCAGATCCATTTAGTAAGTTGATGACGGCCCAAGCAAGCGTTCCAGTCATGCAACCCCCAATGTCAGTTTCTTTCGGCTGAGGGGCAGCAGAAACGAGTTGTGAGCATTGTCATCACCTTTTTAAGTCGATAGGGGGAACTTGTTAGCAAACAGTTGCTTATTTACACTTCCAGTAGTGACGGAGCATCATCTGGAGTAGTGGTGCAAAAAACAACTCACGGTTCTGATTGAATCATGGTGTTTTGCCGCCAATACTAATTGCCGGTCATTGGTCCATATTGACAGATTCAGATCCCTTGATCTACAAGGCTCAAGTCCCAAAAAACATTTCATCAACTCATAAAAAAATCTTAATGTTATACTTTTGCTTAGTTTTTATTTTTCTGCATAAAAACACATTTCAAATAAGTTTTTTTGTTTTTAAATTTTATGGATTAAAAGCAACTAATCTACTTAGAGGAAATTATGACCCGTTTAAAATACCTCTATTTATTTATGTTGTGAAAATATCTCCTTCCAACAACTGGATTTATTCAAGGTTTCTCACAAAAAAATGTTACGAGATTACAAGTGAACACATCATGATATAATTTACAGTATAATTTACCTTGACCCAATTCTCATTTTCACTGAACAGAACCTGAACGCATCGTAATGTAACAGAGTGGAACCTTCGTTCCGTGGCCTTTAGCTGCCCTCATTACTATCTGTCAATTAGTTGTTTACAATGATAAATTATCAGAGATTGGCGTTTAGAAAAGCATAAATCACAATGTTGTATACAATTATTAAAGGTTGTCATGGAAGAGGAGTTTCACAGGATACATTTTAATGTTGCCATATTGTGAGCATAGTTTATACCAAGAGTGGTGGGAGGGAAATGAGTCTTCTGTAAATAATTATGGTCGAGGATTAATCTTCCCAGTTGCTGTTATTCAAAGTGATCTTTTCATTATTCAGTGTAAGTGGAGGAGGGAATATTTTGAATGTTTTATCTTCTTGTCTCTGTTGTCACGTAAGAACAAAATATTCCCAACTTTGACATCGTCTTCATCTGGTTTCTATTTCAGTTGAGGAGGAGCTGCTGATCGAGCGCAGCGTTCACACTGGTATGATCAACCCCGGCGACAAATGGCAGACCATCCTGCACGACGGGCCGGTGGCTCGCCTCGTCTATCGCATCCGGGTGCGGTGCAACGACAACTACTACAGCAACAAGTGCAATAAGCTGTGCGTTCCTCGCGACGACTACTTCGGCCACTATCGCTGCGAGCCTTCAGGGGCCCAGGTGTGCCTGGACGGCTGGATGGGCTCCGACTGCAGGACAGGTGAGCCGCAAATGTCCAGTAATTATGAAAGTTCAACATTAGAGCTTTACCAATGTGAGGGTCGGATGCTTTTCCTCGTTGTAAACTGAATACCTTTTGGGTTCTTGCGACTGCTGCATCAAAAGAAATACAAATAAATCACTTCATTCTATTTTAGAGACAAAACGATAAATTGATTAATAAAGAAAATTAATTGCCAAGTAATCAATAATCACTAGTTTGTTGCCATACTTCTTTCTATCAACTAAGTTGCAGTGTATGCTAGACTTTGGACATTTGAAAAATACTTAGGAATTGGGCAACAAATCAGTAGATTATCAAATTAATTATTATTTGCATCCCGATTTTCCAACTCTATAGCGTAAAGTGCTTCTACTATTTACTGTATGAAGTTACGTTATTAAAATCTTATATCGAACATGCCATCTGATCCACTGCAGTCATTTGAGTTGTATCAATTCAAGCACATCCAAAGTAATTGTCCAAGTAGCATTTTTGAAAAGCACGGTGGAAATGCAACGTGCGCTGCCTGCTTATGTTGAAACGTGGCGGCGCTGGAGTCGTGCTTGTGGGTGGTGGCGGAGAGAGTGGGGGGCCTCAGTAAATCACCCAACTGACCTTAGAAGACGGAGGGTGAAAAGGGGAGGGGAGAGGGGGTCGTGTTGTACATGCAGGCTATAAAGTTGTCTCTCCCTCACCCCCCAAACGCTGGTCAGGGAGCCATTAATTCTCACGTCTCGTTGCACTTGTTAGAAAGATGGCAAACAAACAAGCTTCTCCTCCCTTTTCCATATCGTTGCCTCCCCACCCTGGCCCTTTTTTTTTTAGATGTTTTTATGGTTAGAAATGTAATGATATGTCTCCCAATGACATTTTTACTGTCACCTTTTTAAATGAGTTCTCTCCATCTTCTTGCTTTTTCTCAGCGATCTGCAAGCAAGGCTGCAACCTGTTACACGGCGGCTGCTCTGTCCCAGGGGAATGCAAGTAAGAGGAGCAGGAATATCTCTCATGTACAGAAATGTGGCTGCTCAAATCTTTTTTTACAACAGTATCTTTATTTTTTTACTGCTTTGTGGTTTTTAAATGGATCATTTTATGCGTGCGGTTTGATTTTTCTTTCTTCTTCAGTCTGTTTGTAATGGAGCCATGTTTGAGCTCAGTTTGTGAAAGACAAAAGAATGATGGATTTCAGATTCCAACCCGAGGCACCTTCGCTTGTCATAGCCTGTTTTTCTGTGTCCGCCTTTTTTTCTCTCATCTCCACCTCGGTTCAGAAGAAAAGGGCAACGCCGTGCCTGCCTCGTTGTATTTTTAGCCACCCGATATCCTTTACAGAATACCAAGCATCTCGTCCGCTCGCTGCTGCTCGGACTGAAGTAAGCGAGTCGTCGTCGGTGTGTGTGAATTTGACCACCGGTAAACGTGCTGAGAATTGTCATATCCCCTCCCCATCCGCATTGCAGTCCTCCTTGAAGGGCAGGGGGCAGGAAAGGAAATGAATATCCCACTGTGTTGTGAAGATTTCCCAAAGTGGAAATGACAGTTGGATAAAGTGACGTAGAATGGCCCCGGAGGTCCACATTTCCAGGATGTGCCACATCCCGTCGTCATTTGTAAACCCCCTCCTCCCACCTGCCAGATGAAGAGACACTCGCCTCCCATTATTAGGAAGCAGGGTTTGGCTCGGAGCCAAGGAATAACAGGGGGATGACCAGTTTTCGGAGACCTTCACATATTTTCGTGTCTCGTTCAGCATCCTTACAGACGGGCCACAGGAGGGCACATCTTGTCGTTCCAAAAATGTCAAGTCCCAGTCAACAGGAAACGTGAGATGAATAGAAGAGCAGCAGTAAAGAATCTTCCTGCAGTGGCATGAATGTAATGAAGCCTCGGGTCATAGAAAGCAGGTATTAAATCCCTCGCTGACTCCCTTTCACTGCCTCCATTTCATCAGTTTTATGGGTTTGCCAAAGGCTTTTTTTTATTTTTTAAGAAACACAAAAGCTGGTTCGTGCCTGTTGTCATGCTGCTGCATTTGGGGCTTTTTATTAGCACACATTAGGCTTGTTCTGACATATCTGTCAGAGGGCAGCCGCGTCACTTGGGTAAGCACTGCAACACATTTTTCCCCACGCTAAGCGCTTTGCAAACTTTGACGCGTCAAAGTGCCAAGATGTTGGAATCCAGCAGAGAGGAAACGCCACGCCTGCACCCGTCAGGGCTTGATGAGTGATGGCGATGTCAATGTGGCCAAGAATTAAACCACCGAATGCCTCTTTTGATAGCTTAAAAAGCAATAAGCAAATCTCCTTGTCGAAGTTGTGTTTGTTCGATTGCCACATTGCTGTCAGAGCCTCTGAAGCTAATCGTCTACAGTGGAAGAAGCATGCCAAGTATTCCCCGATGCCTGAGAATGGCCGAGAAGGCCTCGTCTCCCCGATAGACAGCGGTGCCGCCTGCAGGAGACCTCAAAATAGCAGTCAATTGACAAGACAGCTGGCCCGACGACGCCGCAGCCTTGGAATAGCCGACCGCTGTCGCGAAGCTGCAGGCGCGTGGTCGCACACACTGTATACACACAGTTGTCTCCAGCCACTCGCTCTCGGAAACCGCCGTGCCACCCTCGCAGCCCTCGGCCCCCAGACTCGCACCCGAGCAGCGGCGCCGCTGGAAGTATTCTTAACCCCCCCTGCCTTGGAATGTCACCCTCCACTGAGATTAGTTGGCAGGAGGCCGTGGGATAGGTTGACAGGAGCAGATACAGTACGAGGTGTGTTTCCACCGTTGGGCAGGTTGTCGAGGAGGCTCTTTGTGCCGGTGGCTCATTGAGCAGCTCCTGCGGCTCAGTGGGTTGAGGCATGAATCAGTGCCCCTTCCCACAGACGTTATAATAAATGTGTCTTACAATTCAGAATCGTGCATGAAACAACTTTCTTTTGAGAAACTTTGCAAAAGAATCAGTTCTCAGAAAACGTACTGAATTATGAGACACTTCTTTATGTCCCAGTGATCTAACTAAGTCACAAATCATGTGCTTGTATTAGGATACATTGACTTTGTTTCTCTTCAATACATCAAGGCCAGAAGTTGGACTTTTTTCTTTTTTCCCCTGTAGAACATTTATAAAATGTAACTCTGTAATGAAACTTGTATTGCAATTACCTCAATGTAAAGCCGTTGGGCTTTTTCATTTTATTTATAAAAGCCGAGACGCCTAAGGGGTTCAATTGAGGGATTTGATGAGTGAAATGATTTACGCTTCTGTGTTTGGCAGCTGTAACTACGGCTGGCAGGGCCAGTTCTGTGATGACTGCGTGCTCTACCCGGGATGCGTGCACGGGACCTGCAACGTCAAGTGGCAGTGCAACTGCGAGACGAACTGGGGCGGCCTGCTGTGCGATAAAGGTATGGAAAAGATTTTGGTCTTGTTTCGTTGCCTCCCACACAAGATGCTGGCAAAGCGCCCGCTCTCATCTCGAGCTACAGTTGGTGCTGAAATACTGCTCCTGGTGTTCTTGTTGGAAGAAGGAAAAAAACAGGAGTAGCAGGCCAACCGTCTTTTAAAAGTGACCTAGTTTCTTTTTACATAAGCGCTGCTCTGGGAAACTCATTTATGCCGGCGTAACGGGTGTCATGAGGATCTTCATCATGAGGATCTCTGATAATTATTTGTAAGCGTAAATTAAACTTTAAAGGGCTGAATTTGAGAACAGAAGTTGGGGTGGTCTGCACCAAAGCAGTCAACATGGGTGGAAAGATGGTGAGGATTTACTTCTTTTCTGTGTTTTAAGTGATAGTAAGCTGAATATCTAGTGGTTTGGGGCTGTTGGTCAGACAAAATGAGCAATTTCTAAAATCTCTAATCTTGGGCTTCAAGAAAAGTTCTTGATTTTCTTTACATCTTATAGATCAATCAATGAATTGGTTAGAATGGCTGGCATAATGGTGAAAACGGCAACTGGTTTCGACCTCGTTATTCATCAGGGTGGAAATGTACGGGCTCGCTATGGAAAAATACGTCACGAATAAATGATGTATTTCATAATAGAATAACCAACAAATAAAGAGAAAACGATGACAGAAAATGATTAAAGGATCAAAGCGTAAAAACAAATCATATCACAGAGTATGATCTGTTCCCATCAAGGGGTTCAATTAAAAATGTGTGCTCTGTCTTTCAGATATCAGTGAATCAATTAATAAAGACAATAATAATCAGAATGATGGATCATAATAATAACGGTTTGAGAAACTACGTTAATGTACCTTCACATGAGGTCTGAATTCTCTCTGACTCGAGAACAGCAGCTGGATAGTTTTACTGCCTGTGGCATCCGAGCAGCAGCAGGACACTCGATCCCCCTACATCCCTTCGTCACCGAGGGCTCTTCGGGGGATGAGAACGTCCTAAGATCCCCGGTGGAGACAGATCCCTGCTCTTTTATTTACCAGCCTTTAGGGTGACCTGGCCTTTAGCCTAAGGATGGTGTGCAGGGATCAAAATGGGCTTCTGTTGAGTTTCTTATATGGGGGAGGAAAAAAAATGAAACGTGAGCAATTAAAGAAGAAATGGAAGAAAGGGGATATCTAGGCGTCTATTCAGTCTATAACTGAATATAACGGCAACTTAACCACATGGCTGTGACCCGTAAGTTCTGTAAAACCTTTATCGTAGTGGAGTGCAACAGAGCGGTTGTGAAAACACCCCGTGCTTCCTGTCAAAGCCGACAGCTGGTGGATCCCGACAAACTTGCTGGGTACTCCCAGATAAAGTGGTGAAACAAGTTATCTTATGGGGTCGATCCAATTGACAAAGTCTGAAGGGGTGGCGTGATGAGGGTGAAAATGCCATATTTACATGTTTTGTTTTTTTTTTACATCACTTTAGCTTGTTTCCGGTTGGCCTCTTTAAACCCTGTCCTCTCATTGCGCCCTCTTGTTTTAGAGGCGGAAGAGATCAGTCTTTTTTAATGATGGTCATTTTTTGGCAGATAATTCAGGCAGGATGGATGAATTTATCTTCTCTAATTTAAAAGTTTGGTTAAATGGGTGAAATCCCCGGATTAAAGTCTTCATCATGTCTCTAAATGTGCATCTTCCTCCAGATCTGCAATACCTTGTATATTCAATATTCTCCTGTACATTCAATATTCTTCTTTACTGTTTTTATTTTATTATGTTTAATACTGTTTATTTATATTACTTGTTTTTTTTAAATATTGTACTTATTGTGAGCAATGCTGCTGTAATCCTGTAATTTCCCCACTGCGGAACTAATAAAGGATTATCTTATCTTAGATCTGAATTACTGTGGTCGCCACCAGCCTTGTGTGAACGGAGGAACCTGCATGAATACCGAACCAGATGAATACCACTGCGCCTGTCCTCGGGGATACTCTGGCAAGACCTGCCACATAGGTGAGAGAACCCAGCAACACCTGCACTGCGGTCTATGAAAGGCCCGGCACAAGAACTACTGTTGAACCACAAGAATATTAGAGAACAATAGTGTTGTCTTCTGACTAATATAATGATTGTATAATAGCAAAACAATGCAAGTACACCCTGTCAAAAGGCAATTAACTTGTATATTCAGAATATATTTAATATTCAGACATTGGAATTTGAAACATTTGTTGAAACATTTATTTGAAATAAATATTAATAAACCACAAATTAAATGCACTCTCATGCTCGAACAAAAAAAATGAAAAGTTGTATAGTTAGAGGGAAAGCCAGCTGTTTGTTCTAGCATCATTGGTAACATTCTTATGGAAACAAAACATCTAATTTAGCTAGCCTACCATTTTTATAATGTATGCAAAATTGGAAAAACACAAGATGCCTTATGTGATGTACTGGAAATAATTGAAGAAAATTGCTGACCTACAGAAAGCCCAATCTATAATCTGAATCTGTAAGAACAAATAGTAATGTTCTACTTTTTTCTTCTTTGAACAAACCTCCCTCCATCAGCCGATCACGCCTGTGTTTCCAACCCTTGCGCCAACGGTGGCACGTGCCACGAGGTTTCCTCAGGGTTCGAGTGCCAGTGTCCGCCGGGCTGGGAGGGCCTGACCTGTGCCGACAGTGAGTCGCTGCACTACTTTCAATCGACTCCACCATGCTCAGACTTGTCCTCGTTCACCATCATCTTGCTCCAGCCTAAAGCTCACTCGAAGCCAATACACATTTTACATGTAGTTCAAAATAAACAGTGAGTGAATTATGGTGTGTGTATTTTTTTATTTTTTTTTCCTTCTCAGATTTGGACGAGTGTGCCTCCAGCCCATGTGCTCAGGGTGGAACCTGTGTCGACTTGGAGGACGGCTTTGAGTGCATTTGCCCTGAGCAGTGGGAGGGAAAGACCTGCCAGATAGGTGAGATATACACACAGAATCCTTGTTTTTTATTTCACCAGAGGCGGTTAAAAACAGTACATCCCGTGTTCAGGTTTTCAGTTGGCAAACAACTCCTTATTTCTCCAGGGAAGATGTGTTTTTGCAGGCTTTTCTTCCCGTTTCTTTCCATTTCCTAAAACAAATGAAATGGCCCCTGAGACATGGGCACACTGCTCAGATGTATGTTTTTGAATTCAAATTGGCAACCAGCAACCTGAGGTCCATTGCCAGAGTACACGCTATCAATATCCTGGATGGGCTGGCAGCTGCGCCGCTCTTTTTCTTTCTCAATGACTTTATGAGCTACGAGTGTCTATATCCGGCTGTTTGTTTGTCGCTGGCGGTGGCGTTTTGTTTTTTTTCCGCTCCCGTCCAAACAAGCGGACGTGACCAGCCTGAAGCCAGGAAATGGATCACGGCCGGTAAACAAAGTAAGGGTCTGTGTGTGCGTGTGTGTGGGGGGCTGAAGGTAGGAAAAAGATCCCAAGAGTTCAGTGTCATCTTACCAGCTCGGGTCTCAGCTTACCGGCAGCCATTGGCCTCCTGTCTTACCTGGCGATTCTGTGTGTGGGGTTTAGGGTTTCAGAGAGAAGACAGGTGTGTGAACACAGCAGGACTCCCTGCTGACTGCCCCCCCCCCCCACCTCCTCCCCCCTTCCTTTTGAATATTTGAGCAGTGGTGCTTTTCTTTGTTGTAACACTTTTGATGTCTTGGTGAGGGTCTGTGAGTGATACTGGGCCGTTTGTACTAATGTCACCCGTACCCAACCGATGAAAACCGTTAAGTGTCAGCTGTTGTTTCTCCGAGGAGTTGTGTGACACTTCTGTGACACAACAAAGCTATATAGGGGGACAAAGAAATTAAGTTTCTGTCAACGACAAAGGCAGTAAATATGGGGTGAGACAGAGAGGAGTATGACATGCAACAAAGGTCCAGAATCAAACCAGCGGGGTTGCGGTCACATGATATCGATCTTAAGGCCAATGGACCCCTGTGTCAAATGCAAAATAGTCTTCCAGCTTCTTAAATTTCTATATTTGGGTTTGGAAGACCATGGGTCCCTAATGCACTAAAATTGTACGATGCCTTAAAGTTTGGGTACTCGCAAGAGACGAGTTTTAGAAAATGAACAAAATTTAAGCAACAAAGGCCAAAGGGTCGTGACTTTTACTCCCTAATGTAAGTATATAATATAATAAGTCGAGCCCCAAACACACTGGAGCCTACATTTCCCAATATGCAACCAAAAAGCATGTTTTCTACAACTTAGGCTTTTGTATTTTTCCAAAGTGTCTTCAAGCTGAGATTTCTAACCAAATAACCAGGTTGGGCTTCTGGTCTCTTTTCTTTCTCTTTGTCCTTTTCTTGGTTGTTGTTTCAATTGATGGACTCGGTCTTCTTCTACTTCCTGCCTTTACAGATGCAAATGAGTGTTCAGGAAAGCCCTGTGTGAACGCTTACTCTTGCAAAAATTTGATTGGTGGATATCACTGCGACTGTTTTCGGGGATGGTCCGGACAAAACTGTGACATCAGTCAGTATTTCTTCCATTTAAAAAGTCACTTCTAAATGTCTGCTACTTTCCAACGAACCTCCTCACTTCCTGGACTGACAACATGGGTGTAGTTTAGCATCACTTGCTTTCCCCCATGTGGTAACCCGTTCCTCTTTCGCCTTGGCAAACTGAATCCTCGTGACTGAACTTGCATGCCCAGATCCTTGCTGAGGATCCACTGCATGCCCAGTCACAATCTATGCAAGGGTTGTATGGCACTCTATTAGCTTCACTCCTTATTTCTTTTCCAAACTTTAACATAATCTGTGCACGTCCCACAATGTAGACTCCACCTGGTGGTGGATACACTGATAAATATCCCACGTTCCTCATAATTTCTGATCATAAAATGTAATCACGTCTTCTTCTTCCTCTTTAGACATCAACGGATGCCATGGTCAGTGCCAGAATGGAGCAACATGCAAGGTATGAATGTTTTTCCAATTGACCCAGTTGTGCTTCCCAAACATGAACACTATGGCTCGGAGATGCTCACAAAGTCTGTGCACCAAAGCTCCACCACCTTGTGTATGGCGATGCCATAGGTCTCTTCATTATTCTTTTGTTTCTTCTTTAGGTGAGCCCGAGGGGTCACCTCTGCCAGTGTCCTCCAGGTTTTGTGGGCTCTCACTGTGAAATCCAGAGGAATAAGTGTGACAGCCAACCATGCCAGAATGGAGGCCAGTGCCACGCAGTGTTGGGCGGCTTTGTGTGTCAATGCCCACCACAGTTTGCTGGACAGCTGTGTGAGGTGAGTCTGATGTTCCGCAAGTCACACTAGATTTGATTTGTATAGCCTTCGCACTGCAGCAGTGGCACAGTTCATGTCCGAGAAGAAACTAGCGCCGTCCCCAATACCAATTTCTGGGCTCCGAAGCCTTGGGAGTAATAAACGGCAAACATTTTGACACTTCTGCTGGGGTTGGGCTTGGCATTGACCGGAGGAGCGCTTTATCCTCGCTTAGTTTGCAGCACATATTTATGCATTCAAGCTCTATGGTTTTCATCAATGTTTCTGTAGTCTCATTAGGAGACCTTTTAAAAAAAAAAAAAAAAATGTGGCATCGAAGTGTCAACAGTGACAGATATGGAGCGAAAATAGTGCGTCATGAAGTTAAGTGGTAATAAAACACCCTGCTCAAGCGACACGGTCTGAGTTGAGATGAGACAGACATGCAGATGATGGTACATTATGCAACAGGACAGCAACTCTCATAAAGAGTGTCATAATGTTCCTAGTAACCAATGAACTTTAGAAATTGATGGGGCAAAACATCCAAATTAAATCGCACAATCTAAGCCATGATGATTATTTGGTGAGAAGCTCATTTTATTTGCGTGATACTATATGTGAAATACACACAAAGTGACTTAATGCTGTGCAAATACTCAAGCTGCAGTACTCATTACAGCACATTTATCTAAGCCAACTCCTTTGCCAAACTCTGATCTGCCTAAAAGTTGTGTAATATGTTCCCAACCCAATAAGACAAACCTGGGTTTCATTGCAAACGTATTTGGTCCTTGCTGCAGCCTTTCTTGTATTTGAGGTGTGTGTTTGAGGCTAATGTAGGTTAGCAGTGAGGAAACTGACACTTCCCGGCATCTCTTGGGACCTGAATGGAGGACATTGCTGGTCAGGAGCCAATCCTGTTTTAGCATCTCTACTATAAATAAGAGCCTCTCTGAATGAGGTGACGCTGGATTTCTGCCCGCATACTACAGAGCCCTGATGCCTGCTATGGAACCGTGTAGATTCCTGCCCTGCTGTGCCAAAACTATGCATCATATTTCCCTGAGTGTCTCTTCACAAGTCCACAGACGTTTGATTGTGAAATGGTGTGTTTTTCCATTTCTGATCTGAATGATGTCCTCAGAAGAATCGATGGCTGTAAAAACAAAATAGAGCCATGTTTACTCTTATAGATGACATCCTTGTCTTGATCATTTGATACCAGTTTATGGATTTAGTCCTTTTTTTCACACGTTTTTATTTGGACAGTCAAACCAAAAGGTTTGTAGTTTGTGTTTTATCTGATGCAGAATTTGCATCTTTAAATTGTATTATTCCAGGGTGCTGGATTAACTTGGGAAGGGGCCTAATTGCAGCTTGTTTTAAGAAATGTAACGATCATTATCACTAATAATTAAATCTATAAGCCAGGACAAAAATGTCAAATTACGTCTGTGTAGACAGCTGGCTGCACAGATTGACTATCTGGAGACATTTGAGTAAAAAAACACTTGACATGTTGGCTGGTAGTGGTGATTGAAACATCTTTTTATAGTGTTGGACAATAGGTGCATTCAAGGGGTTACAGGCGGCTTTGATCTACCCTCAATTCCTGGTATACAAAATAGCAGTAGTGCAGCTGTTGTCATGTTCGTCACAGATCTCTCGGATATAAATCTAGCAAGTCGCTGGTTGCTTGTTTATCCATTCGTTCCCCTTTAAAATTGTGGCGTTCTGGACCTTTGAGCTGACTCCCACCAGAGATCCATTAGCCCCTCAGCTAACATCAGCTTGTCTGTCATTTCTACTCTTGGAGTTGACCTTGATTCTGCTGAGACCGCTGATGAAGTAAACTGGGGTGCATATTACCCTGTTTACTTCATCTATTTTTAATTTGTTAATATGTGGTGTCCGCTGATTGAAGTTAAAGAACTGGTTGCCAATTTCTCCAAATAATTGTCAATCTCGAATTACTTTGGAGCCCTGTAAAAGACAAGTAGCGCGCTTTTGAAGGGTACAAGCGATCCTCAAAAGTCCCATCTGTTGCAGAATGTATTTATGGTTGACCACGAGTAAATTATATGATGGTCCAAATACATTCTCAACCTGTCTGCTACAATGAAACAGTCCAAACAGTTAACTTAATGTGCTGAAGATTTATTGACGCGCTTGCCCTCAGACACCCTGACCACACACGTGCAAAGTAAAGAAAAGATGTATCTGGCTCCGACACCGAGAGTAAAATAAACTGTGCGTGACCTCAGACTTCACCCACCCTGTTGCCCAACTCCCTTGTTCAGCGCCTTAAATGGCAAAAGAGTTCAATCCAGAGTTTATGCACAGTAGGCTTCTGTTTACAGAAACTGGGCGATTTTCACTCCAACCTCCGTATTGCTGCACGAAGAAACGGCAAAATATGTCACGGCGGCCTGTCCTGGTGGTATGACGGGTGATTTATCTTCACTGTGGCGCTGCATGATGTTGGACCAGCATCAATATTTGTCCTCATAATGGGCTATCTTTCTCTCGCCTGCTCAGTGTCTCACTCTTTCTGTCTCTTCTGCCAGCCTCATGTCTCAGAGTAATCTTGCAAGATTAAGCACGGCACAGATGTAAAACCAAAAGCATGGCTTCCCTTGATGAGCTTAGGGAGAGTTTGTGAGGCTTACCTTGCTCGTCCACTTACCTTCGATCTGGCCTGAACCAGCAGCGGTGGCTCGAGCCGAGCTAAGCCACAGACTTAAGATCCGCTCATTCACTCGCAGCGTCACTTGTTTTGAGAATCGCCAAAGGACCATTTTTGTGAGGTGATGCGTTTGGGAGATTGGGTTGGCGTGGCGGCGGCAGCCGGTCAGCTGCGAGGCACCTTACCTCTTTCTGTGACGCGGTGGAGCTGCTCGGTGGAAACGTGGGGCTGCAATTGTGAGGAAGCATTCGTAGAGGAGTGTGTTTGTTCTTTTGAATGATGATTTTTGAGCATGACAAATAAAGTATTTTCTCATTTAATTAAGAACTTTAGTGAAACATTAACATAACCGTTTAAAGTGAAAATACATTTGTGTGCTTAAATGTAAACGGTCAATAGTGTAATCAGATTAAGACAA
Source organism: Cottus gobio (assembly GCA_023566465.1). NCBI lineage: Eukaryota > Metazoa > Chordata > Actinopteri > Perciformes > Cottidae > Cottus > Cottus gobio. Next base: position 13,670,215 of record CM042226.1, on the reverse strand, counting down.
TATTTTTTTTTAACTGAATTTTATCAGATTTTCTGAGAAAGTTGAGTCATGATGTATATGAAATATCGGCCAGCCCTGCTTTATAACAACATTGACATAACCTCATATGGGCGCTATGGTGAACATGTTGACAAAAGAAGCTTAGCTATTTACTCTAGTTTCAGCTCTATTTTGGTCTGCACCACCTCCTGTAGGAGATCTGTTAAGCAGTTAGAAACACTCTACGACGTTCACCAGCCTGTTTTCAGAGCTGATGCTCTGAGCGATGAGACTGAATCGGAACAATAAAGTTGAGGTCCATAAAACCAACATATCCCCCGTCGTTCATAATAAGGAAGAAACAAAGTTAATCCTTTTATAAATCCTAATTTAAGCAGTTTTGAGTGTGATTTAGAAATTGTATTTCTTCAATTTGACTTTAGTTGTAAATGCACATCTTTGTCTCCTATTCATTTCCTCAGATCTATGGCTGGTCCCCCTCAGACGCCTGTGAGCCGAACCCTTGTGAGAACGAGGCGACGTGCCACAGCATGGAGCAGGACTTCTACTGCGCGTGTCCCGAAGGCTTCGAGGGAAAGACGTGCGACCGGCTCAAGGACAACTGCCAAACCGCTCCTTGTCAAGGTGACTGAAGTCATCTGCAATGATGAAGAAACTGTGTTTAACTTGAAAGACAAGTAAAGAATTTTAACCTTTTTTTTTATTTTAATTCTTTATCTCGCAGTGATTGACAGCTGCACTGTCGCAGTAGCAACCAACGACTCGGCTGGAGTGCGGCACATCTCCTCCAACGTCTGCGGTCCACGAGGACGCTGCATCAGCCAGCCGGTGGGCAACTTCACCTGCGTGTGTGACCCGGGCTTCAGTGGCATCTACTGTCATGAAAGTACGTATGGAGACGGATTTATTAAAGATCATACTGACATTTTAGGGGGGAGTTGATAATTTTACTTCAAAAGTTTTTATTTATTATTGCTTCAATTATTATTATATTATTATTCCACAAAACAACACGAATATTTGAATATCAAAATTTACCGGGTTATACCAGTTTTATTTCAACCCCCTCCCCTGTTTAGTGTTTGATTAGAGATGGTTTATAACACATTTTATGTTGTAAGATGTAAAGTTCTATTGTCAGTAATATCTGTGGAAAACCATTTCAAATGTGAACATTTTATATATACACAGTATAACACAACAACTTTAGCCGAATAGCTAATGAGTGAAAAAAGATTGCTAACCCTTAATAAACACGTAAGAGTTTATAAACATTTCTGAAGTGCTTATGAACTACTTATAAATGCTAAATAGGGAAGGTTGACACAAAAATCCCAGATCTTCCCAGAGTGCAGTGCTGCTGGAAGAATAACCGCCCCCCTCTCACCTTTTCAGATATTAACGACTGCACCAACAACCCCTGTGGAAACGGAGGGACCTGCATTGACGGAGTGAACTCCTTTCAGTGCTTCTGTCCCGACGGCTGGGAGGGTCAACTGTGCGACCTCAGTGAGTCCCCCTGCAACATCCTTTAGATTTAAAGAAAACATGACGGCCTGTGTTGCAGCGTCAGCCCGCTCTGTTATTGAGTGCACATGAATATGAAACCGACAGTTTGGGAAAGATCTAACCTGGCGAGTCTTCCTCCCTCCTCCAGATGTCGATGAGTGCGGACACAACCCGTGTAAGAATGGCGGGCGCTGCGTCGACCTGGTGAACGACTTCTACTGCGAGTGTGCCGACGACTGGAAGGGCAAGACCTGTCATTCCCGTGAGTTATGTCCGCTGTGTTAACGTGCGTGTTTATGTTCACCGCTTGCTGCGGCCCCCGACTCCAGCATTGCTTACGCATCTTTTGTGTGTTATGAGTGTGTTTGATCATAAGAATGATCATTTCTTACTGATGATATGAAGTCATACGAAGACCGTGTGTGACCGAGTGTTTCTCTGTAATCCCGGCCAGGCGAGAGTCAGTGCGATGCAACCACCTGCAGTAATGGAGGCACCTGCTACGACCACGGGGATGCCTTCCGCTGTGCCTGCCCACCCGGTTGGGGAGGAAATGCGTGCAACACAGGTGAGGACATTGACTGTACTAGGGCTGCACGATTATGGCCAAAGTGATAATCAGGATTATCTTTTATCAATAGTAAGATCATGATTATGCATGTTTTTTCTCTTGTTTTATTGACAAAACACGTTCTCTCTTCCCATAGCCAGGAACAGCACATGTGCCTCCAGTCCTTGTTCCAACGGTGGAACCTGTGTGGGAGGAGGAGACACTTTCACCTGCATCTGCAAAGAGGGCTGGGAAGGCCCCACCTGTGGCCAAAGTTAGTCTCTATGAAGCTGTGCATATAACTGAGAGATAAAAGTCACCCTCTTTTTAGGCATCATGTCATTATTCCTTTAAAGGCCCATGTGCCCAGTGTGTTGTTATGTGACACATCTTTGTTTCTTATCATGTTAGTTCAGTGAAGTATCTTGTAGTCCATTTTATTGAGGCAGTGGGGATCACACATATGGCACTGTCTCAACACTAAATGTCTCCTTTTTGTGGTTCTTCTCCACAGATATAAACGACTGCAACCCTCATCCGTGGTATGTACAGTTTCCTGCCTCACTCCAAACTTCCCCCCTCCCCTTTTATTCCCAGCTCCCTGTTCTCCACACTTCACACAGATCTTGCAGGCTGGAGAGGTGAAGGGCCGCTAAAAGCAGTGGAAGTTGTCCTTAAATCAAGCCTCAAAGGAGTATCTCTCAGAGGAGGGGGCTTGGTTATTGAATAGCACAGGGAGAGATGGAGAGAGGTTTTCTGAAAGGGGGGAGCGGGGGTGCACAAGAGTCCCACCTACCCCATGGTGAATGCAGGTGGGGGGTTGAGTGGCGGTCGTGTCCATTCTTCCCGTGCGACCTGGGGGGGAGACGGGCTTTGAGGAGAGGCATGATGAGAGGAGAGGAGGGGAAGGGAGGGACTGGACACGCCAATTAGCATCTGAAAGGTGGAGGCTTGTATTGATGAGTTGAATTGAACCTTGTGCCCCCCCCCCCCCCCTTCCAACCACCACTACCACCACATACACACACCCACACACAAAAAATGATGTGCTTTGTTGCAGCTGGAAAGGATGTGGCTCTTGTACTGCCTCATCTAATCGTTTATTTCTTTCCCCTCTCAGTTACAATGGCGGCATCTGTGTGGACGGAGTCAACTGGTTTCGGTGTGAGTGTGCTCCCGGATTCGCCGGACCCGACTGCCGCATCAGTGAGTAATGATATGAGGTTACTTTACCTGCTTTTAGGTGCAGAGAAAATATGCATAAACCATTTAAAATCAAGATCCTGAACCTCGATCTTCATTCATAAGACCCTCACATAGCCATGGCAACATGGTATGATTAAGAGGATGGATAGGTGGAGCAATGAGAGACCGAAAGGAAAAGGGGTGACAAGGAGGTGATGGACACATTGACACCTAAATGTAAGACCGGTAGGCCGCCCTCTCCCTTTTTCTTGGTCCTTTAACGCCTCAGAGGTCAGAGGTCGTCCCTCCTCCATACTCACACAGTCACACAAACACACACGGAAGACAAATTACTCAGTGACCCTGAAATTCTTCTTTTTCTGCTCCTTTGTTTCGGCCGGATAGCATTCACCTTTTCGGTCAGGCTTGAATTTGAGAATTCTCATCCAGACTGTGTTCATGTGGAATCTGGATGACAATGGCCCGGGCTCTTGGTAATATTGGTGGGAAGGAACAATTGATACGTGTCGTTCAAAGAACTTCTCAAATTAGAGATGGGTCGGTGGTCAAACCTGTGCCAAATCTACTCATTTATGAGGTTAAATGTGGTGATTTTAAAATGTTCAATGCTTGGTTTTCTCCAATAATTGTAAATCTATGCATTTTTTTCATGTTGAGTTCAACTTGGGTGACATTAGCACAGTTTACCAATAGCAAGCTTTCTTGACAGTGTTGACCTTTAGCGAAGTTTGAGAGTCACTTTTAAACTTCTATGTCTGAATATATAATAAAATACACGGCTCCACAAAAGAGGAAATGTTTGGAGACAATTCTGAGGCTAATTGTAGCTTATTATCTTGCTAGTGTCCAAGCTAATGAGCTAAATGTAAGTTAGCAAGCTTCTAGAAGTATATGGCTGAGTACAAAACGTGTTCCAGTTACCAACAAGCCCTACGAGCAGTTCCAATGTCAACAAACTTATATTTCGCAAAGACATGGTATGAATTTAGCTGTGGTGTGACCGGGCCTTTATTATAAAGAGAACAGGTCGGGGTGCAGGGCCGACACCCAACTTAAATGTGACGCTCCTCGTCCCTTCAGACATAAACGAGTGCCAGTCGTCACCGTGTGCCTATGGTGCCACCTGCGTGGACGAGATCAACGGTTTCCGCTGCATCTGTCCGCTTGGTAGAACAGGAGCCCGATGCCAAGAATGTAAGTCCACCTTTTATTCTCTGCTCTTATATTCATACTCGCTCATCCATCCTGTAGTTTATGTCGTCAAACAGTTGACTCATTGTGCAGGAGTTTGACTACTTTGATTCATCCGGTAATCTAGTCCCGCATTACTGCAACATGTCTCTCTCTGCGTGTAGTTATAGGTATTGGGAGGACTTGCCATTATGCCGGGCTGCAGTTTCCCCATGGCAGCCACTGGGAGGAAGAGTGCAACAGCTGCCATTGCATCAACGGCAAAGTGGACTGTACAAAGGTAACGAGGCCCTTCATAAAAAAAACAGCAAGGAGAAAGAGTTTGAACAAATGCCCCAACTGGCTGAGATTGTTGGTAACAAATGTCAATTTCCTTTGTTGTGCTTACTTTATAGCATTTTCCTACATGTAAAAACTTTGCTAAATAATTGAAAAAAATATCCTTGCGTGTCATTTTAAATCCTGCCGACCAACAACTAGAGCTAAAACAATAACTCAATTATATAATAATAACAAGTTATAATCCATCAATCCTTTGAGTTATTTCTAAAGTAAAAAATTGGTAAAAAGGTTTTGCTGCTGTTATGTGTCTCAAAGCATTGTGAACAATTTATTTTGGCTCTTTGACTGTTGGAAAATATTTTACAAAGTACTTTTGTCAGATATTTTAAAGGGCAAAACGATCAATGAACTAAATGAGAAAATCTGCTAAAAGGTTTATGTAAGTTTTTTTCGGCTCAAAATCACATGCTGGCTAACATTTGCTGGTTTCCGTAATGAGTAAACACGCAGGGCAATACCATTTATAAATGTTTTGTGGGTTTACATGTCGGTGACGTTTTTGACTTTGTGACACCAGGTGCTGTGTGGTCGCCGTCCCTGCCGGCTCCGGTCTTCAGACGAGATCCAGGACCTGGACCAGAACCAGCACTCCTGCCCAACTGGACGAGAGTGTCTGGAGCACAGCTACCTGACGTGCTTCTCCCCCCCTTGCCAACAGTGGGGGGTTTGTTCCACGGCCGGACCCTCGCCTCCACACGTAACCACCAAGTGCCAGCCAAACACCGGGCATTTGGACAACAGCTGTGGCCGAGTAACACTTGTCTTCAACAGAGACAAAGTACCACCAGTGAGTCATCTCTTCATACACATCTTTGCTGTCGAAGTCGTGAACACATTTTCAGGCTGGTTTTTTTTTGTATTGTTCCTGATCAGTATGTGTGTGTGTGTGTGTGTGTGTGTGTGTTTTGTGTGTGTGTGCATGTGCAGGGAACAACAGTGGAGAACATCTGCTATGAGCTGAGGTATCTTCCTGACACCCGAAGCTTGGCAAAAGACCACGCCCTCTTGCTTTTGTGTGACCGCTCTCATTCCAACCAGGACGCTGTAGAGGTGGCTATAGTAAGTCAATGATCTATGCTGTCTTGTTCTCGGCTTAGCACACACACCATATTCTTACTTTGTGCAGTGTTAATTAAACCCATTGAGGCTGAGAAGCACAGTTTGCTTTAGTCGGGACCCAAATACCCAAACAACTAGTGGTACTCTTTGGCCACTTGGACGAAACGGTTAACCATACAAATACTTGTACGTTTCACATTCATATTCCCGCAATGTCTTGGGTTCAATTCCAGCTTTTAAACATCTGTGTACCCCTCTCTCGCTCCCTGTTTCCACACTGCTTGACTAATAGTTTTTTACTTTTTCTAAATGTATTTATTTATAGTAAATATTCCAGATGTAACTTGATGCTTGTTCCCAGCTGTTCTAATTTCTCTGTTCTCTGGTTTGGTTCTCAGTCTTTCCAGCCAGAGGACCTCCCGGACCACAGTCTGATCCAGGAGGCAGCCAGCGCTATAGTTGGCACCTTGTCCAAGCGGCACAACAGTACCGTAATGCTGGCAGTCATTGAGGTCAAAGTGGAAACATGGGTGATGCCCCCCTCAGTCGGTGAGTAATTGTAACAAGGGTGTCCCACAAGGGTTTGTTGTGGGCCTCATTCAGTTCTTCAGTCGTATTCTCACTACTTCTACTGATCTATATTCCTTGTCCTCCTTTCCTCCGTTGAACATCTTGATGTCAGCAGATTACCAGGTGCCTCTACTGTGTGTGGTGTTCTGCTTGCTCTGCCTGTTCTGCATTATCGTATGTGTTTGGTGGACGCGCAAGCGGAGAAAAGAGCGCGAGAGGAACTCGCGATCGGCTGTCGACGACAACGTGAACAACCAGTGGCAACCACTTCGGCTCGTCGTGGGCCGCCAGCAGCAGCAGCAGCTGAAGGAAAGCAACAGGGACGCCGAACAGGAGCGCAAAAAGCTCATGGGCCCCCCCTATCGGACGTGTGATGAGGGGGAGGAGGAGGAGGAGACGGAAGTCGAGCTTGAGCTCGAGGAGGAGTGTGGTGGAGCAGAGGCGGGAAAGCAGTCAGTTTCTAAGTACTCCAAGACTGTGGTGCAGTCCAGTGGGGTAGTGATCTGTACCATGCACAGTTCCAGTTCACCCCTCAAAGCACCCCACCGGACCCCAGGCTACAGCCCCAAAGACAACCGCTGGAAAAATGTCAGTGCCGTCTTGACTGGTCAAAAAGACCTCCGAGACCATTGTGTATAAGACATTTAATCAAAGGACTCGCAATGTGGAAGTGAGAGAAGCTGCAAGGCAGCAACTATTCTTATTTTTGGACTACTTTTGGGAAGAAAAAAAGGCTTTGTGTTTCAATAAGCCGTTCTTTGCTTTGTTTTCATGTTTTCGTCACTGTCACCTGAAAAGCTTTTTGATTCAGGAGGCTAGAGCACAGTGAACATCCTTTTTTGCTTCTGTGTTCATTTATTTTTCTTTAATTATGTACAGAAGGGGCTGAAATGTAACAGTAGTTCAAGACTAAAGAAGCTCTCTGCAATTTTTGTTTGTTTTTGGAATTTGTACCATTTAAGAAACGATGAATCATCGAAAAGGAGAGGGAAAAAAAAAACCTGTATAAAGATTTTTCTTTTTTTGTTTTGTTTACAGATGTTTATGATTTTGTTGAATTGTCAGTGGGGCTCCGGTTCATTGTCTGGGGCGGGGGGGGCGGGCAGGAGGGTTTTGAGGGACATGGACTACTGTTGCAGCCACAGCAACAGAGGAAGCCCGTCTTTCCAGCTTTGCCCACCAATCCACCTGTGGCCGTCATGCGCCAGCCTTACCAAAACACTTGGCCTGGAGGGGAGAGGGGACAGAAACCCCAGTGCCTACTATGTGGCCTTCCATGTTCTTCACCTGTCTCTCAGCTTTCTTGGCTGAAAGCTCTGTCTGAGGACTTTTTGCAGTATTTGAGTTGGTAGCAAGTGCCTTTCAAAGGGCCGTGTCGAGGCTCCGAGTCGCGCTGCCCAGTTTGACCTCCTTGTTCTCAAATCTCAAAGGGAAGTGTACATCTAGAGAGTTCAATTTCACAGCAACGCCATTCAAGGTATTTGATCAAAACAGAAATGAATACTCTGTACATATGTGTAAATACTAAAGGAGTCGCTGTGTATATTTGAAATAAGTAACTTAAAGACAAGTCACACATTTTTATTATTATTATTATTATTATTATTATTATCATGAATAATATTATTATTTTTTTTTTACAACGCCATTCCTTTTATTTATGCCAGTCGAAATAGGCACGTTTTATAACACTTCATATCCAGAGTACCACAGTTAAGAACCTTTACAATGAGGTGCCACCTATGAAGCAATTTCTGAAGGGTTTACAAATGGTTAGTCAGAGGACACGTTTCTTTGTTTTGTGACTAGATGTCACACCAAGAGTTGTGGCTACGTCTTTAGTGCTTTTTAATTTCGGCAACTCAGTGAAGCTTTTCAACTTCAACACTATAAAGTTACCATGAAATAACTGGCCAAAGGATTGCCACTCGCATGAACAATTTTAATGATAAAACACTGCTATTTGTGGTCCAACACAACTGGACAAGGTCTCAGTCTTCTATCAGCGTGGCAAAAGAAACCTATTGATCTTAGTCAACAGTAGACTTTAGTAGCAGAAATTATGGCTGGGATAGTTTTTGGATAAAAATGGATCCCAAATCTTTTGCACATCCTTTTCTCTATTGAAGCAAACCTGTATTAATATTAGGAAGATGTATTAATGAGTCATCTGTGTTCTTAGAATTTCACATTTCCATTGAAAAACATATTTTTAACATGGCCATATTTAAATGGGAAGTCAAAAATGTCTCAAATTGGGCAGATAAACGGCTGCCGCACTGTTCTTTATTGACAGAAACTTCCAAGCAAGTCGGCCTTGTGGCCGCTCCTCAACCAGTGATGCCACGGTCGGCCTTTGAAACGCCCGTTGTGGCAACACAAAGAGGGGTGTTTCCAGAAAGGCAACTTGCCAGTTATTATTTGATCCAGTATTTATCACTAGTCATTTTTAACTAACCCTTTATCACCTATTTTTGTTTAATCAGGATTAGGTTGGAAACCAGATTCAGCAGTAGCTTTTTGCAGACAGCGTTGCAAAGCCACCAACATTATAGCCTTAAAAAGTTCTCAAGCCATTTCTAAACCCATCACAAATCCTTTTGTTTCAGGTGCCTTAATGTAATGAGTAATGCATTATTTGTGTATCAATGGTCATCTTTTTATGTTGTTGGTTTGTTTTCACTATTAAGGAAAGTAACTCTTTAAAACATTGTGTGGTGTATAGTGGCGTGTTTTATTCGCCTGAGTAAAGTGCTCTCCTTGTCTCGCTTTGCTGTCATGGAGATTGCTGGAATAAAACACTTTATGGAGGATTTAAAAAAAACAAATCGGTCCACCGTGACTCTTTTAAGTGTCATGAATGTGGATATCTGTAGGTCAAATGTTGACATCATTCATTAGCTTCATGTTTGGTTTAAAGGCTTTAATGAAGGGAACAATATTTGCAGATGTCATTGCTACCATGCAGGTGTGTTTTTTTTCTTTTCTTTTCTTTTCTTTTTTTTTTTAAGATACCAACTCAGTTCAAAATGACCGACTTTTTCATATCATGTCATTGTCTCAAACCGGCATCGTATTTTCTGTAAATGGGACACAGCAAAATAAAGAATTAAAGATGCATCACTGCTGGTGTTAAAAGCTGAATATGCATATTGTGTACATTTTATTCTTCAAGGGACATACGTTAATTTTATACAACGTTTCCATTATTTTATTTATTAAAGCAGTTATTTATTAAAGCAGTTTTGACACATGTTGATCACGCTTGTAATATTTGGTTTGCAGTACACGACATTGAGAATGCTGCTAGACGTCCATATACCAAAACATGTTGACCTGAAATCACAAAACACTTCGATCTAAAGGTCCGCTCACTTCTGCTGCAACTTTCGACCTCATCGGCAGACCGTTTGCTCAGTTGTCATGGTACAGTCGGATGTTCAAACATTTTATGAGCTTTCTTTTGTGTTTGTAAAAATCAAGCTTTAGAATTGATTCTTGACTAAGGAAACATCAGTTGACAAAACAAAACGTGTATATTCAATATAGAATATTAAAGGCTATTCTTTTAGAAGTAGACAATCACATTTTAGTGAAGCTTACAATATAAATCGGATGTTGTAATTCCTTTGGTAGGTTTATATACAAAAACGTGTATCCTCACACGTTGAAAACATCCCATCATCCGATAACAATTGGAGTTAAACATGTCACGATGCCTTAAAGCTGCAGTAATTGATGTATACTAACAACTTAAAAAATTACTTTGTAATATAAGAGGTTGCTCTTAATGAAGAAGCCACAGAACTATTACCTGACTGAAGCTCTAAAAGAAAGAGTTGTATTGTCTTTAAGCTCATTGTTTTGGTTTTATGGTCAACAACTCTACTGGTTTGATTCACTCCCATTGCTCTCACAAATCCCTTTTTTTACACTACCTGTCCAACTCAACACTAACAAAAACTAAATTAGTGGCAGGCATTTAGCAAGCTAAGGAGCTATAGATTTCCCTCAGGAGTCGGTGGAGACCAAAAACGGACCTAAAAGAGTAAATATTAGCAATATTGGTAAAGGGGGCCAGCAACACACCTGCAAATGAAACCTAATGTAATGTAATATAAGGCTCATTTCACTTACTGAGATCACATTTAATATTTTTCCTATGCTTTAGTTTCGTGTAAAACACATTCTCAATCTTATTCCAGCCAAAGACCACTTCCAAGATAGCAGATATACTGGGCATACCACCTATGTCCCATGGAATAATTTGACTTTTGTTTTTTAATTTATGTGCAAGAACACAATAAAAGAATATTTAGAAATATATTATGATTTAGCATATATATATATATATATTATAAGAGTTATTAATTCATGAACTATTCCAAATTGAAATATTCATCCAGATAATTCAGACCAAATGTGACCAACATCGAGCTTTTCACCTCCATAGTACTGGTGTGGAGGCAGAACGATTATAAATGGATATTATAAACATGGAGGAAGGACAGTTTAGCTCTGCTTAGCTTAATACCTCAATTATATGTATTAATACATCAAAACAACTTACTCATAACCTCTAACTGTTGCCACTTGCACAAGAATAACAAGCTCCTGAAAGCCAGCAGTCCTTGCCCTTGCCCTCGTCTGTGTGGGCTGAGGACGGATCGATCGATCCAATAACCTCACCAGTCTCCCCGCCATCCTGCCATCGCTCTCCAGTCTCTTTCTCCCCACACCAATAGGACCTCATCTCCTGTTCTGGGCCGATCTGGTCTCCGCCAATTGGAGGCTGCGTGATCATCCTGGCCACATCGAGATGTGAATGTTTCATGAGTAATGTTATGAGTGGTGGTGGGGTGGGACACTTTTCCTCCTGGCTCCCATGGGGGATCCTGGCTGGCGCTAATAGGACCTTCCCTTGTCGGAAAGTCCAGATCGACTTACACAGCTCTGTGGAAGTGGTGGAGTCACAGTGAGGGAGGGGAAAGGAGATGATAATGCTTACTGCATATATTTATATATGTATGACTGTACATTCACTTCAATTGATTCTGTTTTCCAAGCATTGTTTGATACTATAAAGGGACTTCTTATATATCCAAATGTCTTTGTTTTAATAATTCCTCCATGTTCTCAAACCATTAAGGAGAAAACACTTTATTTATTGCTATAGCGTGATACAAGGTAGATGTGTAACTGCCCAGCCCACCACCACCACCACCACCACACTGATCCCAGACTGCAACAGTAAACGGACACCAGATTCCAAAAGTGGCCAAGGACATCTCAGTACGCTGCATTTGTAAACACGCAGTACTACACAACTCTAAAGGGCGAGAGTATTCACAAGCAACAGAAAGAGCCTAAACGTAGAGGACATGACTGCTTCACTAATTGTTGCTGCATTAAGGCGGAGAAGGTTGCTGAGTCTCTTTTATACGCACATGCACCGTCTGTGCACACTGCAGGCTGCGGTACACTGACTGACTGTGAGGTGGTATTATGTGTGCGCTCCGGCTCCGTGTCGGTGCTCGGTACATCTGTTTATGTGGGTCTTTGGGACCATCTGACAGTGGAGGCAGCTGGGTGACAGGATTTTAGGCTAAGCCCTCCGTCCCTTAAAACACACAGAGCCACACATACACAGTCGTAAACCAAACACGGCCCTTATGGGACATCAAGCTGGCACGGGCTGGTGGGCAGCGGGCAGCGGGCTGCAGCTGGCACCACTGAGGTGGGAAACAAGCCACAATGTACTGACTGTATCTCTGTGTGTTAGTTGGTTAGTTGGCCGGCTTGCTGCTGCAGCATGTACCCTCTGCACCAGGAGATAATTTGGTAGAGAAGAGGGGGGAGAACGACTGAATCCACGCTGCCATAGCAACTTTTCTGGGCCAACTGTTCAGTGTGTGGATGTGTATAAATAAACAATTGTCTTGAGAGGAAACTTAATGATTTGTACAGGTTGCCTTGGCAATTACACTGGAAGAAGTAAGAGGATACAGAAAAGTATACTTAAATTTGAATTGAAATAAAGGGGCGAGGAAAGGAAACCCTTATGATGATCATTATAATTATTAACAAGAAATTAATCATATTTATATTAAAAACATATATAAGCAACCCATTATATTATTGATCATCTTTTAATTCCTCAATTAACCAATTTATAATTTGGTGTATAGTATAGAATGTCAACAAAGGGTAAAAAAGGTAAATCCCAATTCCCCAGAAGTCATTGAGGTGTCTTTAAATATTTTGTTTTGTTAAACCAACAATCCAAAATCCAGATATATTCAATCCACTATCATAGAAAACACAGAAAAGTATTTACATTTAAGAAGCCAATAAAACATTAAGCTTTAAAATGAATGAGAGGACTGATTGATTATCAAAATGGTTGCTGATTAATTTTTGGTTGATCAGCTAATCAATTATAAGTTTTAGATCTAAGTAATAATGTGTCCCAAATCCCAATGTTAAGGCTACAAATGCCATCCTTAACCGACTGGCCTTTTTTTGGGTCGGCAGATCACAGCCATGGAAGTAATTTAAAACCTGCATGTAGCCTTTTGTAGAGCAGAAGGAAAAGTCAAAGGTCAGCGGAGGGTAAACAAACGTTTGCATCTACTTCCCCTCCTCAGCTACAGTGGCATGATGCTATGCACGTGTACTTATTGGTCATTTGGATACCTCTGTTGAGAAGCTGGCCTTTAGCAGCTGGTGGGGAAAAACAGAGCACATGCTCATTTGTCCTGAATATTTATAATACTCACACATATAGCCCATGTTTACATGAACAGACAGATGGAAAGATTGTGCGCTTAACACTGTGCTTTTTTGAGATTTCGTTGTGTAGTTTTCTTTTACTATGTTTCCCTCTACATATTCCATGCATGTCTGTTTGTACATGCTCAAGTGACGGTGTGCCGTGCAACCCAACACCCTGTACAGTGATATGCAAGGTCAATTTGCACCTCTCTCAGCATGAGTGACATAAGGGCATGTAAAACGCCCTCAGAAGCTACTGAAGCAAATTACAGTACCGCGACACATTAAAAGTTACCTAATATGTACATGTTTAGATAAGCTACACTGACAGTTGTTAACGCAACATTTGAGGACAGTACTGGCACCGACATCAGTGCTTCTGACAACACTATATTCAACCAGGATAAGGGTCTACTGAGATTAAAAATGTCTTAATATATCAGTCACAGGAGACATATTTATCTGCAGAACCACACTTCTACTTTGACATTTTGGACGATATATATACTTCTGCACTTTTACTTAAGGAATTTGCAAGCAGGACTTGTATTTGAGCAATTTTACTTTTCTTAACAAGTGCACTATATTTGTTTGACAACATTAGATTCTTGTTACTTTCCAGATTAAAAGTATTAATTCAAAAACAATAATCAACCAATAAATTATTATGCATTATTATAAATTAAGATACCATGCAGGAAATAAAGTAAAAATCACCCTGCATTTACCAGCTGCAACATTTAAAGTGATTTCCATATGACACATCTATAATTATAATCCAGTGATGTAATACATTATTATTAATTTTTCATAAGAAGTAGCATTACTTTTAGTACATTTTGTATATTTTTATGTTTTTACATGAGACAGTTTTGACTTGTAATGTGACAAACTGGCCGTAACATGCAATGTATCGAGCGCACCCTTTTAAATATGGAGCCCATTTAAACTGCGATCAACTCAGCAGACACTTGGATCTGCTGCCAAGCTTGTTGGCTAACTGCTGCAATATTGCTTGACACTTGGTGCCAACGTTTATATAGGGTTAGTATTTTAAAGTCCAGCTATCCTGCTAACATTCGGATGATGTTGGAAATGATCGTGCTCGCTCGTAGCTAACGCTAACCTTAGTTCCGGCTAACGTTACTCCTCCTAGTTTCCTATTTCCAAAATCATTTCTGCTGAGATGTTGTGTATCACAGCGTCACTCCACTATCTGTAAATGCTGCTTGTGCTAACATTCATATTGTAAGTCAACTTACAGCTAACGTTTGTTAACTAGGAGTTCTTCTTGTGGGAAGAATGTGCATTAGTTGTGAAATAATCTCTTGTAGCAACTGAGCTCACCTTGCCTTTGGTTGTGCTTTGGCAGCTGCATTATGATGTGTTCATGTTGTTGATTTACAACCCGAGTTTTGTGAAATATGATTAATGAGTACCAAGTGTCAGATTTGCAGTGCAAAGACAATTACTCTTTTTCCAAAGTAAAAACCGCAATACTACAGTGTAGAAATGCTCTTGCAGGTCCTGTATTCAAAGCATCCATATATAATCAAAGTATCGAAAGTAAAAGTGCTCATTTGCAGAAACGTTATTGAAATAACTATGAATGCAATTTTGCCACCATACACGACTTTGTAGCTTGATCTAATTTCATCATAGAATGTACATTATTATGGTTTATAATCATAATTTGAGTATCAAGTAAATAAGGCGGTAAGATAAATGTAGTGGAGTGAAAAGTTGAGTATTATATTTCTATCAAAAATGTAAATATTTAGTATCATAAAATGGAATTACTCATATAAAGAATGCATACCTTGAAATTGTATCGTACTTGAGCTAAGTACTTTCTTCACATACAGATGAATATATAGACACTTTTTCACAAAGAATATAATATTAAGCTAATTATTGAATTGCATCTAAAGGAATCTACAACTCATATAATAATTAACATTACCTATCACATGTTTTATTTAATCCACAAAATATTTTAGCTGTACACTCATCCTTGAAAAACACATTATTTATTGGATAGTTTTGTTGATATAATTAAATCTTCATATAACATTCCATTCAGAAACATACCTTCGTGTTGTGTCAGAAACACGGCAGTTGGAAACAGCAGCACTAAGCTTGACTCGTTGCAATTTGAAGACTGACTGACGATGTTTAATTATAATTGCTGCTCACTATTTTTTTTTATCTGTGTTTGACACAGAAAGTTAATGCACCTTTTTTATTAATGATTAATCTGGCAATTATTTTTGTTAATTAATCTATAATGGTTTCTTCTATAAAATGACAGAAATGGAGAAAGAATTTTCTTTTTAATCTGAAAAACTGTTCAAAACCTAACTGAGAAAACGATCCAAGTCTATGCTATTTGGAAACTGTTCTGGAGCTCTCGATCATATACCATGATCTTCATCAGCAGATGGAATCTTCCCACTTGTCATGAATGAAATATTCACATTAGTATTGTTTTTTTCCACTTAAACAACCTCTCCTGACTTAAAATTTGAGGTCAATTTTCCACTAAAGATGCGTGATATGATCAAAAGATTCACAACTGCTACTCAATAGACCTGTGGTGACGCGGCCTTCTGATATTTCTACGGTCCAGATGAACTCAAACCTCCAACGAACATGGCCGAAATGTCCTTACATTGCTTAGAAAGAACAAAATAATACAAAAATCTACAATTCCAATCACAACTTAGCATACTGCCTCTTCTGATGAAGAGCAAGCGAGTAGAGGACTTTGAGTGGAGATGACAGTGTGAATGCTAGAGTGCGTTAGGTTTTGGAAATGGAAAAACACAAATATTCTTTAAAGTGGAGAACTGTCTACTGTACATTTAAGCCTTTTAGCTAATATTGTCATATTGGCAGCACCCTTGTGTGACTCACTTGGTCCACAATGAGTAAGGAAATAATGAACATAATATCACACATTCCTTGATTAGTTTGGGCATGTCACAGAAATATGTTGCCTTGAGCCATGTCAAGTACAGGTGAGCCAATGTCTTTGAACAATCATACTGATACTGGGGAGAAAATGATTGAGCACTTGAATCATAGTGAATGTCTCGACAGAAGCTCTGATCCAATTTTCTTTTACTTTTTACATGTACTGAGCTTTTGTTCACCGACATAGAGGGGGAGGGATCAATCCGTTCCTTCCCATTTAAATAGTTAAATGCAGTAAATGAACTGCTCAGCATTCTTATTTTATTAGATCAACTGCAGCGTGTTGGGGCTCGATGTCTCACTAAAGGGTATTTTTTTGGGAGAGGCCTTTCTTGAACGGAATGCATTCCATTTACACATCTCACAGTTTACTCTTTTAAGTTCAATGACCCAGTACAGGCAGGGTCATGAGTGAAAGTAGAAACCGACGACTGATTGCTTAACGATTTTTAAATTATTATTATTTATTTTACTTTTTTCCTTTTTTTTATTATTATCCATTCGCTCGATTATTCTGAAATGTTATGTAATGGCTTAAAAAAATGTATTAATGATCAAAATAGTTTGGATTGTCTGTATGTCAACTAGCCAATTAATAGATTAGATCAGTTTAACTTAACTCTAAATGAAATAATATACGTGTAATGATTCATATCATGAATGATGACTAAATATTCTATGATATCAGTCACAGTTGTTGAAATTAACTTTATGTCACAGGATAAAAGACAAGTATGAAATATACTGACAATACTCTTAGTTAATAATTTGAATAACCAATCAAAGAAGACATTTTTGGAAACTGTTCTGATCTTAAAAAACATTGCATTGTGGAGGTCTGATTGTTAAAAAGTAGATAATTGATTCTACTCTTTGTGTTGATGAATTGTGGTGAAAGTGACACTCTCTAGAAGCAGAAGAAAATCAATGAATCAGTCACCCAATCAATACTTAAATCAATTCTCTCAACTTGACACTTAACAGATGTGACCTTAGATATCCGATCAGAGGTCAACTCCATCTGTATTCAATCAATTAAATTACAAAGCCTGAATAAAAGGATAATTGAAAGTTACACAGAGAATCCCACGTAAAGATTATTGATTGAAATTTCTAAGGCTTTTAATCCTTTTCATCCTTCAAAACTCTGTGGGATTATAGATTCAAGTTACATTTGGTTGCACCTATTGTCGTTCATTCATGCAAGAACCCACCAGAGAAGCATGGAAGCTTGATAAAGAAACCTGTCCTTTTAAATGTATTAGTCTAGATAAGAAATGCACCGATTGCCATTTCCTTGGCCAATTTAGCTGCTGATTACGATTTTACTGAGCTATAATTGGCAGTTTATATTGTGTTCATAATAAAACACTGGCTATTACATAACTTGTATTCTCTCCAAAACGGCACTAAACAATAGGACACGCAAACACATCTCAAAATTAGAGAGCCCCAGATTAATAAATTAATACAATCCAACTGTAAATTAATTGCATATATATATATATATACAGTATATACCACACTTTTGCAAGCTTTATGTCTTCTTCACTCACGCTGAAGAACTTCCACACCGATTTCATGTCAGCTGCCACCGAGTGTGTGTCTGGTGTGTGTGTGCTTGTGTATGTAACTGTAGCTGTGACATTACCCTGTTTGTGTGGCGTAAAACCATCATGTGGTAAGTGTGTTTAAATGTTGTCTCTATTCTAGGTTTGGAGTGTTTGCAGGCATCAGATTGGGGTGAAAATCCCTTAATGAAGGTCATGTGGGGTCATGCTTGGATTCGGCGTTGGCCCACAGCTGGCAATAGCGAGTGGGATAGATGTGTCGCTTGGCATGATGCCCAATGTGACAGCTGACTTAATAAGGAAGGCCTTTTATCCGGCAGACGAGCGTGTTTCCAGGCCGAGGGGGAGGGGAAATGTGACCTGCTGTGCACCCACCTCCCCGAAAGATCATGAGCGCTGATTTCTATGGTTCATTACGTCAGTTTAAGCCAACATGATAAATATTGTGCACGGGAAGGTAGTGGAATTGAAACACACCTAATTAACCTTCTAATTTGGCTAAATCAAGCTTTCTGTTACTCACTTACGCAAAACCTTATTTTAATGCTTGAACGGTGCATACTGCCCGCTACTGTATGGGAGTGTGTAGATGCTGCCTTTGTTAAGCAATTTGGCTTCACATTATCTGTCAATTAATTCATGTAAATGGAATACATGATAATATAAATATGCCTTTATTAATAATTTATTAGGCCGAATATATATCCCTACTGCTAGTCAGAGATGTTGATTATTTTCTGTCAATACTAATGTAATTATCATCTAGATTTAGTGAGAAGTTGTCAGCTCGGTAGAAGCAAGAAGCAAAGTTTCGCCCAAAGCAAGTTAAGGGTTTTAAAGTGTTTTTCTCCTTTGACCCCTTCATTACAGGCCTAACCCTTAACCTAATTTATTTCTAGTTCACATCCTTATTATAACACATAACCCGAGTCCTAATTCTAAACACGCTAATTGAATAGGACTGACGAAATAACTGAGTAGGATTTTCAACATCTTTCTATAATTATAAGGACGACACGCACGCAAACATCCACCACAGTCAAGTGAGTTATCCACTAACCCGCTGCTCCCCCCTTCC
Organism: Cottus gobio; assembly: GCA_023566465.1. Lineage (NCBI taxonomy): Eukaryota > Metazoa > Chordata > Actinopteri > Perciformes > Cottidae > Cottus > Cottus gobio. The sequence goes on along the minus strand of CM042226.1, from coordinate 13,651,389 downwards.
TCCTCCGTCTGTCTGACTGAGTTCCTGTTCCCATCTACCCAGAGAGCCCGGCCGCTGGAGATACTGAGAGAAGAAAAGCATACTTTGTGTGTTTTTACCACATTAAAGGCAGGCAGCCCTGTCGCAGTGGGGCTGTGTGCTACCTTGTTTGATAGGGAAATCGGATCTAGACTTGAGAGAGGAGTGTAATGCGGTTAAAGGCATCATGAAAAGCCAGCTGTAACAGGATTTCATCCTCTGTAGAGCTCCAGCTGACTGCTGTCGTGAGGCTAGTCATTAGGGGAAATCCACGAGTGTGTGAGTGTGTTTCTCTGACTGTGTGCTGGTACTGTGTAGGAGGTTATGCATTCTCCAGAGCGTGAGTTGGTGAGTCTGTCATGCAGTAAAAACACCTTGTACCTGGCAGAGGGTCAGACATACGTGTCAGAACAAATGTCTAGTCATACTGCAGAGGAACTGAAGGAGCAGTGCCTTAAAGCTGGGGTTGGAAATCTTCTTTTCAAAAGATTTTGGGAAAATTCTTGTTACATTGACAATCACTAAAAATGCTTTGGAAAACTTAAAAAAGGAAAATTGTGGTCATTTTGGGGGCGTGGCTTTGTAGGTAGGTCTGAAGGGTCATTGTTGTTAGCAACTTGTAGACCAACTTTCATTGGAAAATAATTGGAAACACTGGGCTGAATTTTTCGATTGGATATTGTTATAAATCTCTCTATTTTCTCAAGATCACCAACCCATAAAAGAAAGATAAAAGTGAATCAATATAGATTTGATATAATGTAGAAACCAGTTTGTAAGATATAGTGGATACATACAATGGTCAAAAGATACAATAGATACAAAATATATGTTCCATAGAAGCAAACGATGTCTGAGGGATACAATATGACAGATAGATGTCCTTCTTAGAAGTAGACCGATACATTAGCCATTATTAGTTTATTGCAGAGCTAATGTTGGTATCGAGTCTTGCAATACAGGAAGTCTAAACTACGTTTGAGGTCAAGCAGAAACATTGTCTCTCCATTACATTGTTTATTTACCGGCATGCACTGACAAGTTTTCAACTGTAAATGGTTTCTCTCAGTTTGAATCTTGGTTACAATTTTGAATAAACAAAACAAATATTAAGATTCTTTGTTTCACATTATGTGTTTATGTTAACAAAGTAATCGCTAATATGATCGTATCAGATTGTATCTCAAAGTATCTAAATTCGTATCAGCCAGATTGTAACACGAAATGGGTCAATTTCAGAAATATTTATTAGAAATTATTATTCATTTTTGTTATTTCTTAAGCAAAAATGCCAGCCTCTCCAACCTTACAGATTATGTTATGTTTTCAGGTTGTTCGTCTGTATCTCAATAACATCTCAAGCTAATTTCTTCAAATTTGGCACAAACCTTAAAATGGACTCAAAGTTGAACTGTGACTTCACAAAACACACGTTGGGCCACAAATCAAGAATTCTTATCCTTATTTCAAACAAAGGTCTTAAAAAAATCATGACATTTTGGACAGACATGGATGTAAACTGCAACCTGATTGGTTAGCAGAGGCTTTAATTGTAAAATGTTTGATAAGTATGAGAATGTACCTCTGGTCTTATAACCCACCACCTTTTGTTTTTAAGTTACTAAAAACATATTTTGCTGCATGCAAGAGTTTTGTTTTTTCAAGGTGTCAAGGTGACTGTACATATGTGTGATGTGTGTTCGGCGCGGAACAATTTTAATAGCTTCTCGCCAAGGTCAGCGCCTTTGCTGTGCTATGTGTGGAATGAGAGGAGGCCTTTGCTTGCAGGGCCTTCAGCCGACTCCAGAGAGTCGCGCTCATTGTGTGGCAGCCCACGGGGAACAAAGACATTTCCACTGGAGGAACTTTGGGTTCCTGTCGATAAGGAGGGCAGCGTTTTGAGTCCCGGCCGTGTTTATATGCTTGTGTACAGTGGGGATTGACGGAGCAGCACAGGCTTGCACTTTCCAGACAACAAGTGGCGGCGGTATAAATAGCCACCGCTGGAGAAACATCAAAGGGAGAAAATTCCACCCGAAGATCACGACATTCTCAATGTGAAGTGTGCGCCTTTACCGGGGTTTTGGGTTTAAAGTGAGGCACATTTTCAAACAAAAGTTGAACTTAAACCTGACTATCAAACTATTTAAAACTAGCAGATGTTCAGAAATGTAAATGGGAAGTCAGTGTGATGGACCAGATGTCGGTCCGTTGTGTTTTAAGGTTTTCATTCCCTTTACAGATTTCACATTTATTTGTACCTCTAGATGTTTCCTAATACAGTACATATCTTGATTATCAGTGGTGGAAAGGAACTAAGTATCTTTATTCATATTTTAAGATATTTTGAAGATTTAGATTTTAGTACTTTTACTCAAGTCAAATTTTGAATGTAGGACTTTTACTTTTAAATAGTGGTATTCTTTCTATTACTACTGAAGGACTTCTACCACTGCTTATTACAATGCTTAACCCATGTCCTCATTCAAGAATTTCTAATGAAAAATAACTCTTCATACCCAGTAAGAATTATTAGAGCCCCATTATCACCACATAAAAGCAATTTCTGAACAATGTGACCTCTGACCCTGTCAGCCACGTTGGCGTTGTGTTGAAATTCCTTGACAAATTTTCAGAGGCGCGGGTTCGATGGTTGTTCACATATCCATCTGGCCTTCCCCATCAGAAGTCATGTATTAGGCTGTAAGTCTGAATCGACTGATGAGAGACGGGAAGTTGCCACCAATCCGTATCATACATTCTCAACAATAATCATATCTCATCCTAAACACTTACAACGTGGATTTAAACTGTTTGTCTATCAGATCCCATCTGAGCTGATTGACGGTGACATTTGTGACAAATGGGTCTTTCCATGAAGCCAGATATGTTTAATGCATTTGAGCTGCATCAATCATATATATCAGATACCCTTCTGTCTGTGTCTGAGCTAGTGGTTGGAATCAATTTACAGATTATAATCTGTGTACAAAATCTGTTGGTTACTGCTTATCGCAGTCTGCAATCTGTTGTTTTTATATGTGTCAAGATGCCCCCAGTGAAGAAGATAATGTTAATATTCGATAGAACCTTTGAGCTGCTTGAAAGAGATGCTGCTATATAGATGTTGATGTTTCATGTGTGAGGCGGTTCTAAGCGATCGCTGATGTGTTTTTTGGCGTTACACTTTACAGAGATTGCTAGATAAATCAATCAGTGTGTCCAGCTGAAACACAGACTTTACCATTATTAGATTTCTAATCCTATAAAATTAAACATAGATGATGACTGACAGAGAGCAGATGACAGGAAGGACCACACGCCTGTGACTAGTGGAGTGCAATCAGGGATTTCTAACAGAATTGGATGCTTGTGGATGAAGTTTGGGTTCTTGTAACTCTTAAAAAAGTGGAAAATGACCACGATCAGACCAACTGCAAACCTTTCCATGTGCCCGAGGAATAAGACTTGCAGTACAGTTTCAGACTGGTTATATTGTATATTGACTTATAGGTGGTATGTCACAGTAGTAGTGTGTGTGTGTGTGTCTGTATATATTTATATGAAAATGTCCATTTTTAGTCAAACAAATCAGAGGATTCATATAGAACCAAAATCAAAAGCTCCTCCAACAACCTGCAGTTCCACGGCCTCCAGGGTTTGCTGCAGACAACATCAGCTCTTGATCCCCCTTCTGATGGGACCACTATGTTGTATCCAACCTTTTTGAAGACATTCACACACTGTCTGCTGCCTTTCCTGCCCACTTATCAGCAGATAATTGTCAGTAATGCTGAGGAGACAAAGTTTGATCTGAACTGCTCATTCACTTATCCCGATGTGGAGGCACAAGCTTTCATGTCCCGTGTTCCCACGGTTGACTTTCCAAAACTCTGCGGCGAGCCCAGGACAGTTCCAGCTGAGCTTCACTAGCATTGATCTCACAAGAAATCATAAACGCTAACTTTGTGAATGTCAACGTATGTGTTATGTCTCATTATGCAGATGTTGTGAGGGGCATTTACTCTGGCATCTTAAGAGTATCTAAAAAACGTTACCAGATACGTCACATCTGCCACCAAACCTCAGGACAACATCTCTTGACTGATATATGTGTTCGCTGTGATGGATTATAGATTATGTATTAGAGATGAAGGTATGAGTTTCGAATGGAAAACGCTTGGTCTTGAACACTATAATCCAAACAAGTTTGGAACTATATTATGTTTATCTTTGCAACTTCACGTTTTTATTTTCTATCGTTATTTGCACATATTAACAACAGCATAGAAGGAAAGATAAAAACAACTTAAGAATACAAAATTGATAAATAAAACATTACAATAAATTCTATAATTTGCACTTACTCTGGACTAAAGCTCAAAAGGCGGGGTGCGTGTGAAGGGAAATGGACTGGACTTCAGTGACACCAAACCCACATCTGACACCTGATAAGCGGCTCGAGCGCAGCGAGGACACCAGCAGGCACGAAGCCAAAGATACTCGGCGGCGGCACACTCGCGATGAGCGCTGAGAGTGCTGAGAGGTGAGAGGCATGTGTGGAAAGGGGAAAGGCTGATGTCTTCACATTAGGCCTATCCGATTGTTCCTGCGTGTGTCAAGCATCTTTGAGTGTGTGTTCAAATTCCCTTTATACATAATGTAAGTCGACCAAGTCTTTCTTTTGCCGTCTTTCTGTTTTGCTCATTCTTTATGTTTGAAAAAGGGATCTTCATTATCATTTGGATGCTAATAAAAGTACTTAAAAATAAGAGATACTATAGCGTAGATTTAAACATAGATGTAAGTAAAATAACAAGA